>JAJHUR010076583.1:0-34843 GCA_027495735.1 Lutjanus campechanus | reverse complement strand
GCTCTGCTGTCGCATGGCTCCACTGCAGAAAGCACAGGTGAGAGGACTGCACTTCACTCCACACATTTTCCTAAATGACAGACAGCGGTAGTGACTGATGTTAGTTTTTTTGTTCCTGCAGATCGTGAAGCTAATTAAAGCTTCCAAGGAGCACCCCATAACCCTCGCCATCGGCGATGGAGCCAACGATGTCAGCATGATTTTGGAAGCACATGTGGGCATTGGTGAGCTCATTTCATCCATTAAAGCTATAATATGTACTATTAATATGTTAACGTGAAAATGCTAGACCTATGATATATATTCTATTGAGTTCTATCCCAAATGTTTCCAACAATGGTCATGCGCAGTGAAGTCCACGATTTGTTCAGAGTAACAGTGTGTGTCCGACAAGCTGCTAGTTTCTGTGCCTGGGAAAACATGAGCTATGTACGATATGCCAGAGAGTCGGTGTGCATTACGAAACGCGATGTGAATAAAACCTTAATACATTAGCTTGTCCATGAACACGTCTGCCTAAGTCATGTCGGATAGATTTTCATCAACTCCCATGATCCCACGCTACTTCAGACTACGTTGTTTGTACTTGTTTTGATGTGAGAGAGACCCCTAGTGGCTGAACTTACATATTGTGTGTTTAATATATACATTACTCTTTTAGAGTGTTTTTTTTTAAAAGCCTACACTGATATTGATGTTTGAGAATAAAACAGATCTGGTGAAGACGTTTTGGTTAATGTTTATTGAACCAAAAAAAAATCATGTAATGTAACATTTTTGGTGAGAATCCCTCAACTTTGTTTGTGATTTGTCATTAAACTTGGTACATTTTGATCAGAAAACTTTACTTCGAATTAAATAATTATAATTAGGGTGACAAGATGTCTTGAAGAATTTGTGACAGTCTCGAATTATGAGCAAATGTCCTGAATCCTGAATCCTGTCCTGTTTATCCTGCAAATTAATCATTAGCCTGTATGCTGTGAGACTTGATTTGACTTGAGACTTGAAGGCAGAAATACTGAGCAGACCTGTCTTGTTGACACAGTAATATTGAAAAATGCTGCACTGAACATACTGTTTATTTTGGAGTACTGCGTAATAGTCATAAATAATTAACAACATACTGGAAACACATGCAACAAGCTGCTGCTGACAACAGAAAAGCTTAAAGAAGACTCTTCAAATAAGGGGACCCTTTCATTAAATTATTAAATCACTTATGTAGGCTATAATTCCTGCTTTTAGTTATTTTTAAAAATGCCTGCTCGTTTTTGTAAAATTGTCAGAGTATTATTGATGTGTTTTCACTTGTTTATTGCACTGATTAGGCTACCCTAAATAAAGGATTGTTGATGTCATTCGACCTGTTTTAAACCAGATGACGGAGAGTGCAGCCACCGGTGTGGGAGGAATTTGTGATTAAAAATGTCTAAAGGAATGAAGGAATGAATGACAATCTTGGCTGCTGAAAAGACGTTTAAAATGACTGTAACACACATGTCACCTGTGCGTAATGGTTAATGCATTGTGTAAACACAGCCAGGGCGCTGTGTTTCATATAATCCTCAGAATATTTAACTTCATAATATCAATAGCAAATTATCAGAGTTACACTGTGATGTTACTCTGAATTATTCCATACATTTTAATCCTTCTGACATGAGACGCCCACCTCTAACCCACTTGTCCCAAGTTTTAGCTGTTCTCATCTAGTCACCCTAATTATAATTAATAAATAGCCTATAAAACAAAATAGTGAAACTGATTTTGAAAATGGTCACATATACCTACAAATTCAGGCAAAAAATCATTTTGCCTGTGTTGGGGAATCCCACAGGACAGTAAATCTGTTTGGCCCATGGCCTTTAAACGGGGCACCAAGTATGTAGGTTTTTATTAATGTCAGCTACCAGTAACAATTAAACATTAAATTCTCGTCAGGGGTATCACTCTAGCCACTTGATAAAACTCAGTTTCAACTATACTGAACTATCAATTTGGTATTGGTATTGTGGGAAATGTGAAGAATCCAGGACAGCTGAGTTCAGTGGTTCCCTTTTGTCTGTAGAACAAAGGAGGGATAGTCCGGCTCGAGGTCCATAATGATAAAAGTTTAGCGGTCCCAGCAAATATCTGCAAACATATACAATACAGTTGTGCTAAACCAGTATATGCTTGGGCTTTGGGCTTTAGTCTTTATATTTAGTTTGGTAAAAACAACCTTCTTGTGTCACACTCCTGACTGTGTTATATTTCTGATCAGATTATATGTAACCAACCTCTTTTTCTCCTCAAGGCATCATGGGTAAAGAAGGCCGACAGGCAGCAAGGAACAGTGACTATGCCATCCCGAAGTTTAAACACCTGAAGAAGATGCTACTTGTTCACGGCCACTACTATTACATCCGAATTGCTGAACTTGTTCAGTACTTCTTCTACAAGGTACAAGACGAATGCCTTGTGTACTCACACATTTTAATCACTTTATCGTAATTCCCAGTGAGACACTGAGTTACAAAGAACCAGATTTTGCAGCTACTCTGACAGATTACGGGATTCATGAATCCCCGGTGCAGCGTTCTCTCCTGGATTCATGGCTACGATGATCAGTGTGGGCGGCTTCCACAGCAGGCAGTGCCCTGCCAACTGATTCATTTTTTCATTTTGGCAGGCCAGCTCTGTGCGGCCCACTCAGTGAGCTTATAGCTCACAATCTCTGCATAAACAGAAATGTGTAGATAGTAGCATTTTTAGATTCTTCAAACCTCTCCACGTGTACTTGTCACAAGCTTATCACTTTCTCCATTTGTTGTTTTTTTCCTCTTAAATCTTTCCAGAATGTATGCTTCATCTTCCCTCAGTTCCTCTATCAGTTCTTCTGTGGGTTCTCCCAGCAGGTAAGTACTTCTTACTCTGTCAGCCCTGCAGTCTGCAAGCACACAGTGCAGTATGAAATTATTAATGTTTTGGTAACACTTTCATAGCACTCATGTTCATAATATGTTGTAATACACATACTTACAGTGCAGTATACTTTGTGATTTGTAATGTATAATTATAGTTATAAGAACTCATAAATATTCATAATGATTTAGAAGTATAATCATAACACATAATGAACAATGTCAAGTATCATCATACTTAATGACTGCAGGATCATAGTGCATTATAATTATCATAGTGTTAATACATAATAACCATTTTATAATGCATTCTAATCAGTATTATAAGGTGTTTTTTTAACATCTTGCTACATTTACAGACATGTTGATTAATGTGTGCCATCTTTACAAATAAAATAAATAGAAAATAAATGATAAAAAGTGATCATTGGGTACTTTAAGTAAGGTACTTGAATTCCTGCGATAAAAGCAGATATAACATATACATCACAAGCTGGATATAAGTGGTCGTTGTTTGTGTTAAGTAAAGCAAAAAAAATAGTGCAATGTTTTAGAAATTATGAAGTATGAAAACTGACCTTGTAAGTCAAAATGCTTTATAATGTGTTATGATTATTGTCATAAATCATAATGAATGTAAGTGAGTGCTTGTAGGTATAATTATACATTGCTCTTAGCATGCTGTAATGGATTATTTTTATAATGCATTGTAGACATGGGCATTATAATATGTTATGATTAATGTTATAAATAATTTAGAATATTTATGAGTGTTTATAAGTGCACATTGTAAAGCATTATGTTAAGAATTTATGAGTCCTTATAACTATAATTATATATTGCCATAAGAACATTTTCATGCGTTATGTTTATAATGCATTATAGACATGGACCTCATAATGTCTTATAATTATTGTTATAAATCAATAATAAATATTTAAGTGTTCTCATAACATACAATGCTATAAGCAGAATATATGCATTATAGGTATATTTATAATCCATTATAATGCATAACAGACATGGGTGTCATAAAATGTTAGCAGTGTTTTTTAATGTTTATTTTTAAAGCTGCACAAATTCATATCTTCATGTTAAGAATGGATTAACTGACCATGTGTAATGTGAAATCTGACGCTCGTAGGGACAAACCCACAGACAATTATCATCCTACTCTGCAGGTCCTCTTATCTTCCTCCATTGTCATCCATCCTGCTTCCAGCCATAGCAGACGAAACTAATAATCCCACTTCACGGTAGCTGCCCAGCACCAAATGGCTGACAGAGTTAACAACTAGCTGGTCACAAAGCAGAGCATTTAGCAGCTTCCATTTCTGCTATATTTGTGTTATCATGTTCATGATAACTTCTTTATGAGATGATAATTTATCATAGTCATTTAACATAGTCTCTCACTTCCAGATGTCTGATGCCGTCTGTATTGTCTTTGTCCCTCTGCAGCCTCTGTACGACACCGCCTATTTGACATTGTACAACATCAGCTTCACCTCGCTCCCCATCCTCCTCTACAGCCTGGTTGAACAGCACGTCACCATGGAGACACTCAAAAGGGAGCCATCCTTGTACAGGTGAGCTTGAAAAAATGTTGGCGCAGTTCTGAGATATTATTATAAATTAAGATATCATTTGTATCTTTTCCAGGACTTTAATGTGTGTGTGTGTGTGTGTGTGTGTACTGAGCTTTTAAAAAAATAGAATAATAATGGAAAAACAAATCAAGAATAACTGATGAACTTAACTGCAACTGTTCAGCAAACTCACAATAAACAATTCATGTCTGAAAATGATTAGGATGAAGTGAACTTTAACTTTGTGTTAAACATGAATATTCCAGCTTTTGCCCCAGTTTTCACCAAATACAGCTCAATCAGTGGAACAAAAGTAAACATTCAGAACACAGCAAGCACAAATAATCAGAATAAGACAAACAAAACAGCGTTTTTATTTCATCGTCACAGTTATAATGTAACATGTAATGTGCAATGACTTTTAGTGTTAGTCCTCACTAATTTTGTCTTGAACAAACAATTTCCTCTCAAGTTGTGTTGACTTTCTCTCATTTGAAACAGCTTTTGGATACTGCTGGGTAATAACTGATTTTTTGCTTTCTACATGATTTGTAGTTTGTAGTTTGTAAGTATGAAGTCAACAAAGGCTTTAAATTTTAGTTAATTTGATGCAGAGAGGGTTTGTTGGTTCTCTGCAAGTGATTTTGTTTACATTTCTTATGGCTCATCTTTGAAGTATGAATCTTAGATTAGTGTTTTTTTTATTAGTATTTTCCCACATTTCCACATGGTAGATTATGTTTAGTACAACGGAACAATATAAAGTATATAATGAAGATTCTCAGCTGTTCTCTTTTTTCTGCTTGTCTTCTACAGGGACATAGCAAAGAACTCCCTCCTCCGCTGGCCTGTCTTCCTCTATTGGACATGCCTGGGTGTGTTTGATGCTGTTATCTTCTTCTTTGGTGCCTACTTCCTGTTTGACAACACCACCTTCACCAGCAACGGCCAGGTGAGCCTCTGTGTCTGTGTCAAAGGAGGCAGTGAGACCTGTCACTTTGTGAAACGAGTAGAAACAGAGCAGTTATGGCACTTTGTGGGCTGTTCGAGGGAAATTAAAAGAGGATAATGGACACAAAGTTAGTGCTTTCCTTAAAACACTCATCCATCTCCATTAGATTGTCATGAGAGAGGAGTTTAAGCGTTACACAATGACTATTTTGGTCATGTTTTTGTTATTATGGATCTTTAACAGTAAGGTTTCTATCCCGGGCCCCCTGTAGGTCAGCAACATTGGATCTCCATTCATATCGACAACGCAATAGCATCTTTCTCTGTATTGTTAATTTGTATCATGTCAACTGTTTTTGATTGCCTTTGGTCCTGTTTTTTAAGTTGAAACATCCTGAAATTCATTTTACCCTTTGTCCTGATTCCTTTCTCTTTTTCTTCCCCCCTCCTTCTCTCTGCTTCCTCTCTCTTTATTTTGCTCCTCCTCTTTTTCTTCTTCTTCTTCTTCTTCTTCTTCCTCTTCTTCTTTCTCCTCAGCTTATGACCACCAACACACAGATGGTAAGCCTGTCTCCCTCCCTGTCAGCTCTCTCTGTCTTTCACGCTTTTTTAGTTCCTGTCGTACCGTTTAAGCTTTCAGTTTTGACCGTTTCATCCAGTTTCATCCTTTCTCACTTCACATCATCCATGCACTTTCATTTGAATGTGTAGTTCCAGTGCTCCATTATTCCCCCTAATCTCTGTAAAGCCCTGAATCCTGCACAGTACCTGATCCTAACAACTCCACTGACATGGTAGAAACCTTAGATGCTCCCCCACATTATCCTTGTGTTTCGTTGTGGTAGTAAATAGTATCGCTAGTATGTACTATAGATTAAGATCCAACATCTGTTTGTTGTTCTGTCTAATGTGTTTGTGCATTTGTGTGTATGTGTGTGTGTATTTGTGGTAGCAGTTCTTGGGGTTGGTTGGTTTTTAATTCACTGCTCCAGCATCCAGGGGTGGCTGGACTGGTTTTCAACCTGTACTCTTTGTGTACTGGAGACAAACAAGAATAAAAAAGGTTTAAAGGATAGTTTAGATTATTTGAAATGAGGTTGTATCAGTTACTTATTGATAGTCAGTGTATTAGCAACGGCAGATGCCAGCAGAGAGGAGTACCAGCATGGAAGCTAAGCAATGTACTGCTGTGGATCGGGTCAGCAACAAATGGTGTTTTAGCAACCTAAAAAAATCAAAATATTTTCACTGCTTTACCTTGCCATCAGACAGGGAACCAATGTCATATAAACCAAATATCGCTCTCTCCAAACTAACCAAATTCTACTGGCAAAATCTGTAATTTTCCTCATGAGTTGCTAGTCTACTGCTGCCTCAGTCTTTTAGTTTGTTTGTGGTATTGTGTGACTTCAGTGTTTTAAAAGGATAGTTCAGATCCACCGAAGTTACACAATAACACAACAAATGAACAGATTCAGGCAGCGGTAGACCAGAAACTCGAGGTAGGAGTTTGGTTGGTTTGGAGAGAGCTTATATAACAGTGGTTAATAAGTGGAAAAGGCTGCTGGAGTAAAGCAGTTAAAATATTCTAAAAAGGGTTGCATATTTTGTACAGTTTTCTTAACTGATCATCAATCGATTTTTAACCTTTTCAACATAGTTGAAAAGGTTAAAGATCGATAATTGATCATTGTTCAATAGCACAAACAATTTAAATGAACAGAGTAATTAAACATTAAACTCTCTCAAAACAGCTGCTCTTGTCCGCCTGTCCTTATTCGACAAATAATGTCACCAAACAAAACAGTGTATTAAATTGTGAGAAAACCTGTGAGCTCCAGAGAATCGTTCAGGGTACATAAGACATTCATTATTGGTTAATACATTTTAATATGTAAAATATGTGGTTATTAATAATTAATTAATCATTTACATCCCTAATTCTAAATATACCATATGCTTAAACTGATGTAGATTTTTTTGTGTGCGTGGAGCTTTTTTAAAGCTGTTCATTGCTAAGCTTCTGTGCTGGTATTCTTCTCTGCACCTCACACAACCCCACATTAAATAATCTCAACTATCCCTGTTTTCTCATCCATTAAAGGATTAATGAATGAAGGAATTCTAGTAAAGACAGGTGCACTGGTACCAACAACCAGCTGTGGTTATTACATAAACTCCCGCTTTCTTCGTCTTGATCTCTCTCTCTCCCTCCACCCTCCTCCCTCTTTCATTCTCTCCCTCCCGACTCTCATTCCATCTGTTCACCCCCGATGTCTGCCTAAACCTTTCTAGGATTTCAGCAGGTAGAAAAATATGAAAGCAAAGAGGTGAAGTGAAAATTTTCTCAGTTAATTGGCCCCAAAGGTTAAAAGAAGCTTTTTTTTCCCCCAAACAGATCACCCCCTCACCTCCCCTGTTTGGTGTCATATAAGCACTCTTAAACCGTAGGATGTTCACCAATCCATGGATGCAGGGTGACTGTTGGCCTCTCACCCTTTTCTTCCTCTCTTCCCTTGCAGATGTTTGGGAACTGGACCTTCGGGACTCTTGTTTTTACTGTGCTAGTGTTCACCGTTACGCTCAAGGTGTGTCTCCAAAAAAAACCAAACACTCTATTGTGTATATTGTGTTGCATAATCTCTCTTTTTTAAATGAGTTCATTACTAATGCATGTGTGCCTGATCGTATGCGTGGACAAGCTTGCTGCACCCACGTTAACTAGCGTGTTACATAAATGATCGACTACACTGGCCGCTCGGTTTGCACAACAGTAAACCCTGAAGGCAAAGTCATTGACTTCATTGACTGGTTGAGTATTTACTATGTATTTATTCTGTTTGTTTCAGCTTGCCTTGGACACACACCACTGGACCTGGATTAATCACTTTGTCATCTGGGGGTCACTACTTTTCTACGTTATTTTCTCTCTTCTCTGGGGAGGCATCATTTGGTATAATCTGCTTTGTTTTTTCCCAGTATCTATAGCCTTTATGTTGATTACAACATCTCTGACCATTTTCTGTCTTTCCTGTTGCTGCTCAGGCCCTTCCTCAACTACCAGAGGATGTATTACGTGTTCATGCAGATGCTGTCCAGTGGTCCGGCCTGGCTCAGCATCATCCTGCTCATTACAGTCAGTTTGCTGCCAGATGTCATCAAGAAGGTCCTGTGCAGGGCCATGTGTCCCACAGCCACCGAACGTGCACAGGTAAGATCTTGGCAACAACTCCAAGGTCAAACTCTAAAGCTTTAAATTGTTTTATTCCCAAATTAGTTTTTACATATCTGCTCCTTTAGTCCTTTCTGTTGGTAATGGCTAAATGCTTTGCTAAAACCATTAAACCAGTGACTAATGAATGCCTTCCCATTTTTAAGAAAATTAAAATTGTGCCTTTATAGCACAAGATTTCAGTTCACACCCTGAAATTGCATAATATGTCAAGCAGAATTGTCACAAATCCTGGCTGATACTTAGAGGGATAGTTCTGATGTTTTAAAGAGGTTTTATATAAAGGCACATATCCATAATCAGTGTATCACGTAAAGTAGATGGCAGTCAGCATGCCTCCAGTTTGGTTAAGCAGCAGGAGTACCAGTGTAGGAAGCAAAGCAGCATAGGAAGCTAAGCAACATCAGCAGCAAAACATTTTATTTATTTATTTATTTTTTTGTTTGGCTTTTGCCTTTATTTTGGATAGTGATAGCTCAGGAGTTGACAGGACAGGGGGCAGAGAGAGAGGGGGCGGCTGCTGCAGAGGACTAGCAGCCTCAGTACATGGGGCGCACACTCTACCAACTGAGCTATAGGGGTGCCCCGGCAGCAAAACATATTATAACCACATAAAAAACAACAGCAGTTTAAAGGTCCAAATGCACTGAAATTGGTATTGATATGCCTCATTTGGTGCACATTAATTGATCAGATTGACATCAGATTTGAAATACACATACACATATTGTGCATAATGTGACTTTTTACTTAGGCAACATGATCTAAAACATCATGCCAGTGAAGGCAATTAAATTGAAACTGAGAGAAAAAGAGAGAGTGCACAGCTGTGGGCAGTCAAGGTACAGACTGAATAAGGAGAGAGAGTGCTGACAAATAAAATGTTATTTTCAGATTGTTTCGCAGCGGTTATGTTCTCAGCACAAGTAGACACTCCCACACACCCCACACTGCTGCATCACTCTGCAGTTAATCACTGCAATCACTGTTTCTGTCTAAATCTGACCTTATTGTGCTTTTTGCCAAAGAAGGTTGGTTGCTTTGCAGTCTTATATGACTGCAGTTTCCCATCTGCAAAGGATGTCTGATGGCAAGGTAAAGCAGTAAAAATATTATAAATATAGAGTACACTTAAACTGGTATTGACCATTTCTATGTGGCTAAAATATATTTTGCTGCTGATTCTGTCCACACCAATACATTGCTTAGCTTCCGTGCCAGTACCCCCGCCCTGCCTCTCTCTCAAACCCTCTCAAACTGGGGTCGTGTCGACCACCATCTACTGTCAGCAAAACACTACGGATAAGTACCTCTCACAACCCCACTTCAAAAGAAAAAAACATCTAAACTATCCCTTTAACATTTTGACTGTAATAACCCGTATGAGTAGGCTGCAAATCTATTCCACTCTATTAATCATCCAGAAAGACCATTAGGATCTCTAATAGCTTTGAGCAACGGCGTGTTTTAGAATGACTTCTTGTTCCCTGTGGCTTAGCCTCACCTTCCCGTGAAGCCAGCTTCACCATGAATGGAAAAATGAATGACAGATTTCTTCCTGCTGTGCTCTTTCTTCTCTTTTCTCCCTTCTCTCCCTGCACCATAATGGACCACCATAATCAAAATTCACACCATCTATCATTGTTCCTCCTTCTCTTTTCCTTTCATTTCATTTCCTTTTTTCCTCCCTCTTCATTACCCTCTTGTCTCTCCTCTCTCATTTCCCCCTCACTGCCCCTGTGTGCCTGTGACTCTGCCCTCTGCACTCGCTTCTTTCGGGGTAACTGCAGTCCACTCGCCCGTGCCTTACTGTGGAGCCGTCCACCATCTTCATGCTTTCTCAGTCCTCCAGCAGAATGAGTTTCTGATTGGCCCAGAGAGACGAGAGAGGAGCGGGAAGAGGAGGTGAAGCTCTTATCTCTGTATGCATGGTGGCATGTCCCGGTGTAAACCACTTATCACTGTCTCAGCACCTCACTTAATGTGAAACTAACTGCTAGGGTGCTACTGATGATAATAGTGACGCAGTGTTTGGTTTGCAGGACAGGTTAGAACTTTACATCTTCTTCTACACATTTTTTCTCCCATTTGTGAAGTCAACTTTCCATGATATATTTCATGTTTTATATTTCCTGTTTAAGATATTTAAATTGCATGCACTATACCATGCCTTTCATGTTGTCACCTTGTCATGTTTTTTTTTTTTTAAATTATTTTGGCATGTGTGAGACCACAGTTTTCTAAGACGCAGATTAGACTAATCGTTGTATCTGCAGAATTTATTCCATGAAAAACACCAGTGTGATGTTTATTACTTATTGTACAGCTGAAAAGAATAGTGACTTAACTGATAAGTCAATCGACCAAAAATTTATCATTAAGTGTTTCGATAAATGATTCATTGTATGGGTAATTTTTAGAGCAAAATTCAAAAAGCTTTTGAAGTTTAGTCTTTGAACTAAACAAGACATTTGAATACACCATTTTGGGCTCCGTGAAATTTAGGGGTCAATTTTCTCTGTTTTTGATATTTTATATACTAAACGATTGATTGAGATAATATTTATTTATCCAACTAACAGGTAAAACAACAGTTGAGATAAAATATCTTTTTCAGTGGTCAAAATTACGAGTTGAATGCACGTCCATTAAATAGCAGAACAGAATAAAACAATTATGTCCATGTATGCTATATATTGTACCAAGAGCCTTTTGTAATAAAAACTTAAGTTAGTTTTTGTTTAAAACTGGTTGGAGAGATGAGAGAGGTTAGACTAAGTCTAGCCTGTAGGTCATTCCAAGACCAGGGACCAAAATTAGATGGATTCCTTTTTCCAGTCTCAGTCCACACAGGTGACACATTTAAGCCTAACTTATTGTTGGATCTAAGTAATAATATAAATATAATAATATAATAATATCATGCTATCAGATAACCTAAATGTGATTTACAGAAGAGATTTGCAATCCCAGAAGTGTGGTTGGCAACCTCATTTTGCCAAAGATCCGTGGCAACCAGAACAAAGTATATACTCTTGGTTAAATACCAAGAACCGAGCTGTATGTGTAAAATGTGTAATATCTTTCAGTTTAGCAGTGGTCGCAGTTTTCACACAAAATCAAATGTATGTCGGGGAGTCAAATCTGATTTAAAACAAAAAACAAAAAAAAACAATTGACCAATTGAACCCTCCTGAGTTCCACCCTTTTTGCTCTGCGCTCCAGTGTTGAGTGAGCTAAGTAATCAGCAGAACCTCCATCATCTGTCTCCTTTCCTGTTTCCTGTAAAGCAATATATAATCACATCTTAATGGCCTGATGTGTAAGATTTAGGGGGGGTTATTGGCCGAATATGGCAGAAACGGAATATAATATTCATGACCTTTATTCATCAGTGTATTATGGTTATACAACATATAATCATTGTGTTTTCGATACCTTAAAATGAGCCATTTGTATCTACAGTATAGAGGACATGGGTCCTTTTCCCTGATGTCTGCCATGTTGCACTGCCTAATGGTTCAACAGTAGCCCAGAACAGACTAACTAAACACCAGCATAAGTCCTTTCACGTTTCTTTGTGTGTTTTACAGCCACTGTTGTTCCTCTTACACACTTAAAAGGCGATAGTGACACAGGGTGTTTGTAATCAGCAAGGTCACTGCTAGATGCCTCTAAATCATCCACACTGGTCCTTTAATTCAGCCAGTGTTAGCAAAACAGTAGCTAACTTGCTAGCATATTATTGATGTAGATTAGCCAGCTAGCTAGTTAGTGTTTTACTAACATTGGCTATCAGATACAGTATAACTAGCTAGATAACACTTATGTAGATTAACTAGCTAGTTAGCTAATGTTTTGCTAACATTAGCTAGCTTAAGATGTTACTATGTAGTTTTTACAGGATCTTTTACCCATCTTCAAAAATGATGATTATTATTATTTTTAACAACATAGACAGGCCTTGCACACAGTTCACACAGTTGCACATAAACAGGAAAGGAGAAAGCTAACCGAGGTTTCACTGAGTACCAAGCTTGCTCAACTGTTACAAGACCACATAGAAAAAAGGGTAATCCATTTTGAGTAGCTGAGCATATCTGGATACAAGCTACAGGGTCTGAACAGATTTTATCCTCACCCCCTTTCCTTTAACGTCATCCACAGAAGGTAAGGACAGCAGGGGCCCTGGAGGGCTGTATGGCTCCTGGCACTGCAGGTGGAGGGGGGAGAAATGATGAGAGGGACCTGCTCCACCCTGATAGGACCTGTGAGGGAGACAGTGGACAAAAACCTGCTAGGACCTATGACTCCATGATGTCACACAGCCACAGCACCCCGCTCGGCATACCCTAGAGTTCAGCCCCCCCTAGTTGGGCTAGGGTCACCATGGTAACAGCACACAGAGGGCGTTGACTGTGGGGAGTCGGATTCTTAATGCTGCTGCCATGATGCTTCCTGCTGCTCTGCTCTGCATGGGGCATGCTGTCGTTCTATGGCTCAGGCTTCGGGGGGGATGGGCCTATATAAATGTGTCTACATGAGACATTTCCTTCCATCAAACCTACTTTCGGGAATCACAATCTCCAATTAACTCTGCAGTGCTGGCTTCAGAGCGTGCTGTGCCTCTCACTGCATGTGGAATGATCTTGATCTGGGAACAAGCCAAATGAGAAATTTTATCCTGTCTTCATTAGAGCCAGGCTGCTTATAATCTACTGCCACTGTCATGTTGGCTCCAACAAGTTGTAGTCTTGTTGTGACTCCTTTTGGGAGGTTGTATTACAGAAACTTCCTATTCTAAGTTTTAAAGGGACAGTTCACCCCAAAATCAAAAATACATATATTTCCTCTGGCCTGTAGTGCTGTTTTGAAGATGTCAGCCGTAGAGATGTCTGCCTTCTCTCCAATAAAATGGAATTAGGCAGTACCAGTCCTGTGGTGCTGAAAGAAGAAGTAGGAAACAGTAGTTCTGGTAGATTCTATTGCAGAAAGAAAGTAGCTTCTACTGTACATGAAACTGTTCACAACGTGGTCTGTGTATTATCTTGAGTAGCTGGGTCATGAAGTAGGAAAGAGGCACTGGTTTTGAATTTTTCAAATCCCCAAAATCTAGGTGGATAAATAACCTCCACAGGCCAGGTGAAAAATAAGTATTTTGATGTTGGACTAAACACTCCCTTTAAGACAAGTTAGGAAGAATGGAAGATAGGATTTTTCCCAATTACTGAAGCAAATCCTAACTAGCTTTAGAAATCTTATCTTATCTTATGTCATCCTATCTTATCTCAGGTTAGGATATCCTAAATACTCAATCCAACAACACTTATAAATTTTTATGTCTGTTACCTAACAACTGACACTACTTTTCTCATCTCTTCGAACTAAACAACTTTCTAACCGTTAGTTTTTCTCATTGAAATGTAGTGAAACGTATTCGTAGCAAGGTTTGTCGTAAGCAACTGGACTTGATAGAGTTCTTGAATTCAAGAACCCTATCAAGTCCAGTTGCTTACGACAAACCTTGCTGCTACGAATATCATGACCTGGATAACTGAGAATCTTCAGAGACATAGTGAAACGTACACTGAAACATACAAAAAATGGATCAAAAACAATGATGGGAAGTTGAAATGCTTGTTCAATACATTTCCTATCTTAAGATAGGATAGCAACATTGACTTAAAAACTGTTAATCTGTAACTGTTTTTTTCTAACTCTAGTCATAACTCTAATTACCATGGTTACCAAACAGTTAAAATAGGTTGTGCAATTTAGGATGTTTTAGGGGCTGAAATTGAGGGTTTGGCTCAGAGAAGGTTTAGATATGAAATGACTCATCAATTTTATACATTAGGTTCATACAAGTTTGATTAACGTTTAGTTTGTAACTAAGGCCATATTTTATTAGACAAAGTCTGTAAATAGGTTACCATTATTGATTTCACAAACAAAATCCAGGTTGCTTAGGCAGGTGGCAGACCATGTGCTGTGTAGCCATGTACTCTGATGATGAGTGTCCTCCTGTACCAGGAATACTGGTGACATCTGCTGTTGGAAGGTGGAATAGCAAGTGTGAATTTTGTCCTCATTTCATAAGCATGCCTCATCTAACATCTCTGTTAATCATAATGTAAATTTTCCACGCTAAATATTTGAATAGCTAAAACAAACCTATTAAACCAGGCCGATTCAATTACTTTTTTAGAGGGACCAGGCATTTACATTTCCTATGCCTGACCTGTAAAGTTAGGAAATTAAATGTGTAAAACAATGCACATTTTTATTTATTTTTTTTATCACTGGAGCACTGTGTGTTTGTTTGTTTTTGCCACTGACAGGTTCAGATTGTTATTCTAAGTGTCTGACAACATTATGGAGAGGGTCGCTACAGTGAGAGACCTTTTCTAAAGAGTAGGATACAACTGTAATTTTAACATCATCATCGTCAGCTTCATTCAAACTAGACAGAAACAAAATAAAACTTGGTTCATCTTTCCACTGTTACGAGAATCATCAACTCCGCTTTGGTTCAAATAAAGCCTTCATTTATGGTGGGAATGATTTCGGCTGGGGAGAGAAGATCCGTGGTGCACTGATCTTATACCTGAACTAAAGGAGGACACACATTTTACTTTCTCAGACTGTGAAAATCTCATGTTTTCACATCACAGATGATGAACAAAGACATTTAAAAAACATGGGTATTACTGGTAAATCATACTCATGTAGACTGATATATACGAGTCTAGTGTAGTGCAAGGAACTGAAAAAAAGAATGAATCAAATATTTCATTGAATATTTGCATTGTAGGGCCAAATCTGATTCAACTGAAAAAACTTTTAGTCAGGTACAGACCTACTAAACACCCACATTTGACTAAATTTACTATGACATACCATTTTCTCATATTTATAAATGATTGAAGGGCCTGATTGAGTTTGTTCAAGGGGCAGATTCAGCCCATGAGCCACTAATTGAATATGCCTTTCTTAAACCTTCTGAATATAACCCTGCTGTTCGATCTTATGCGTCTCCGTCTCACATCTGTTCTCATTCACAAGTTCCATGATTTGATCTGCATGGTGTAATCATTTTGATTTACTTTTTCTACTTCTGTGTGTTGTATTTTCTTGTGACGATGCGTCCTCCATCTCTGTAGGATCATGAGAAGCTGCCGCGGGGTGGCGTGGCTGAGCTGACTCCACTGTCCTCTCGTCGGTCCTACAAAGGCACGAGCGCGGACTCCTCTCACCTCCACCTTGGCGCCGGGGAGATGCTGTCGCTCCGCAGGTCTGATCCCCTTCCCCAGAAACTACTGGCCCATTTGACGGAAGGGGGAGGGGCAGACTTGTGTCCACTCAGCCCCTACAGGCTCCGACTCTCAGGGGCGGGATTTGCCTACTACGCTCCAGGGCCGGAGACCTCCGTGTGAACACAAAAGCAGACACTGAAACTATGTGAATCTTGTGGGCTGAAGCGTAAAGTGCATCGCAGGATGTGCAACCAAGATCTGCATCTCAAGGATCAAGGATTTCTAGAGCAAAATACAAACATGTTCACACACGTCAACCTCCATGCTGAGTTCACCATGTGCATTCTTTGTGCTACAACTGAGTGGACAACCCTTTAGATACTAAAGCCCTGACGCCCCATCTTCATACTTAGGTAACATCTTTTTGTTGCAGTGTAGTCCCTGTCTCAGGGTGCTTTCACATCTACCTTGCTTGGTCCATACTTTTGGGCTTCCCAGTTTGGTCCAAACCAAAATTACAGGTCCTTATCAAACTGAACCATCATTCAATGCTTTTCCTGTGTCCAGACTTCAAACCAATGACAGGAAGTTCTGGGCAGCCATTGTCAGAACTGGAAAAAGGAAAAACAACACAACAAAACAAAATGAGCCGTGATAGCATATGAAGAGAGATGGAGGAGAAGACTTGGTTTAATTTGATCCAGACCAAGACCAGTTCTTTTTGTTGGACCAAGGAGGTCCGAGGAAGGTTTCACACCTGTAATTTTGGTTTGGATCAAACCTAAAAGGCCCCTTCGTCTCATCAAAGTTCCTACCCAAACTCTTACTTGAAAAAAGTCTAAGAACAAAATGGGAACCATGTGCGAAGGTGTTTCATGCACTAATTGAACTGTCCTGTTTCGACGTGTCAACAGCCAGGCCTTTTTGTATTCCTTTTCCTCATTTTCAGTCTTGCCTGTTCCCTCACTTCCGTGTCCTTTTTGCTTTTTTGTAACTGTTTGCCCAACACATTTATGTACAGTATGTGGTCTGGCCAAGTAAGGGGCAGCTGTGGAGCTCAGCCCTTTAGGTGTGCGTGTGCGTGCATGTGCGCGAGTGTATGCATGATATTTGCCTGTTACTGTATGTTTGTATGTGACACACCTTTGCCTTACAGGTAACCACACAGCAGCAGGCTAGGAGCCAAAGGAGAAAGGTGTAAAAACAGAAAAAAGAAAAAAAAAGCAGAAGAAGTGGTGTATTACAAAGCCTTACACTCACACACACCCATCAGTGGAAGGAGAGAAACGGGGAAAATCTGAAGAGGGATGTGCAGTATTCTAGCCACCCTGCCTTAATTCATAGATAACCATTTTTATTAGTGGATTATATTTCTATAGGTCAGTTTAACATGTTTGTGTGTGGACAGGGAGGTTCAGAGGACATACATGTCTGGTACAGTGTGTCAGTTCTTCCTCTTTCTTCCTCTTCTTTTACGATTGCATCAACTTTTGTTTCTCTTATCTGCCAGTGTAGCATGTCGGATCTCTGCTCTGCTGCATGCTGATCTGTCCTTCTCTCGGGTCTTCCTTTTTATCCTCCTTCGTCCCAGGCTCATCATTCATCATGAACCATATCATGACACCTTTTTCTTTCTCCTGACAATGAGCACACTGTGCCCTCTCCTGCCTCCATGTGGCCGTGTCGGGTAGTAGCAGTAGCAGCAGCCCAATGACCGATGGAGTCTTTATTTATGGATGTCCTAAAAATAACTTGCTATTCCTCACTGTTGCATTGTGCTTGTGCGTTTGCTGCCATGTTCTGTGTTATGCAAAAAGTTGTATGTGAGAATGCTGATGTCATGTTGTCACATTATAAGGGTTTTGTTTTTTTGTTTTTTGCATTAATTAATCCATGAGTTTTTCTGTATTGATCTAAACTTATTGATGGCGGTCACTGTTGATGTATGGATGTAACTTTTGATATATATTGTAGTGAGGAAGGGTGTTATATTATATATATATATATATATATAATATATATAGTCTGTTGTAAGTAGGAGGGAGACTTGAATCGGCGATGTCACAATCAAATCTAGAGAATGTTGAACTGATTTGTCCATCATGTCCTCCAGCTGACGATTGTAGCTCATTATGGATGAACCTCTTTTTCTGCATTTCTAACATCTGAAGTCCTCTTTGTCCAAAGCATATCTGTCGTGTTGCACAGCAAGTGACTGACTCTGGAAGTCTTGAATGTCAGATTCTGAAGCATTTTTGTATGTTTATACAGTTTATTTTCATACACATCACCATCTGCCAACATGTATAGATTTAGTAACAGGTATTCAGTATTGGTTTTTTTTTTCTTTTTTATGGGGCACAGATAATTTATTAGTTTGTTTGGAGGTCTGGATTTGTCTTTTTAAGTTTTCACTCAAGCCTCCACAAGTGTTTGGACTTGGGGGGCTCAACATCCTGACCTCAGTAGATAAATAAAAAGAGCCTTGGTGCTTGTTATGCAGTGTCTCACCTCACTGTGCTGTTGCCATACTGTATCCAGACATATTCTACATGTCACATACCAATCCTACTACAATAATTCTGTGAGTAAGGTCTATTTTACTTTGATAATGTAATGGGGAATTCTTTGTAATTTGTTAGCCGAGTCCTCCACAGCTCAGTTTTTCGCTACTACTTGTCATTTTTGTGTTGTCCATGAGTATTTCTTTTGCTACTTTTGTATCCCAGAGAGAATACTATATTTTAACTCTGTTAGAATGTATGTTCAAGTTTGTAACCAAAATGAGAGCAACATATACATTATATGATTCATTAGAGATTTACCAATAGGTCTACACACTGCACTTTGTTCTACAACTGATCAGTTTTTCCCCTAAAACAAGGTCTATTGTCTGTCGACTGGGGTTTATAAGTGTTCACTCTTCCTCACAAGTTATTTTTCTAAGAAGATTGTAGTGGGTGAGTTAAAAAAAAAAAAGTGACCAAATAACTTGACTAGGAATGGACTGTCTGTAGGTGTCAGCCTCTGTCTCAAATGGGTTTATTGCACCAGCCTTCTACTGCTGATCAGAATGTCAAACTGCTTTTTCTAAGTCCATCAGCAGAACAGCAGCAGGTGCTCCTCCTGTCATTCCTGAGCTTGGCAAAGGTCTGAAATGTCGACTTTTGTGCTCTGAGCAGCACGCTTCATATCATACCTTCAGTACAGCACTGTTTGTATTACTAAACAGGTTTTGAGAATTTACTTTTTTTTTGGATAAAAGATTTTAAAAGTTCACCTGTTGACTTTTTGCCAGCCTGTCTGTAGCAAATGAGGGCAAAGCACTGTATTGTCATTCTGCTTGTAATAAAGAAAGAGTGAAAACAATTGTCCTATGTGTCAGTGTTGTGTATTATTAAAATCAGTTTTTTTTTTTCTGCCATTATCCATACCTTTTAGTTCTAACCTCTCCTGTCATTTCAGGCCCTGTCATTCACTGCCTGTCCAGCCGCAGTGTCCTCTCTCATTCCATCACTCCCGAGTTCACCTGCCTCAAACTTCTCCAACTTCCCCTAATCAGCCACATCAGCACCCTGATGCCCCCATGTTTGGAAAAAAAACGGCGAAATCTGCAAGACAACATGATGAAATGCCCTCTAGCCATGCTCAGCTGCTTTATAGACACGTTTTGAGCCAATATACCCTACTGAAAATTGTGTTGAGCTTAATTCAATCTCTATATCGCTCTGTTTAGCTATGTCATGCTAAAACCATCCACTAGAAGTCGCTGTCTTTAAATAGCATTATAATGCCTTTTCAGTTCGCTTCCCAGCAGGACGTTGCAGGCGACTCACTCCAGACGTGTGGACTGCATGGTATAATTTTCAAAGGTAAGCATATTTTTGACACGTTATGGTTTTGTTTGCTTGTTTTGCTTTTCTCTTTTCATGTCAAATTGCCAACTCAACAATGTCAGAAGACGTCAGCATCAGACAAACAAAGCAATGCAAGGACAAGGACAATATCACAAAGCAGAAGACAATAAAAACAACACAGTAAGATAAAATAACAGTTTCACAGGTCTTACTGAACAGAACACAGTATTTAACCTGATACAACAGAAAAAAATTCAACAACGGTCAAATAATTTTCTAAAAGCACGCTTTATTAAATGGTTCGTTTGACATTTTATGGTAACCCTTACCAAAAAGAAGTATATTCAAGTGTGCTTCAAGTATACTTCTTTTAAACTAAAAATAAGAGAGTATACTGTCAGTTATTTTTTATGTAGGCTACTTATCAGAGATATATTTAACAAAGTTAATGTTAAGTATACTTGGCTTATACTGAAAAATATACTAAAAGTCTAAGTATATTTAGCCTATACTTAAACTTTTGATCGAGATATACTAAACAAAATTAATGTTGAGTATACTTGGCTTATACTGAAAATTATACTAAAAGTCTAAGTATATTTGGCCTTATATTCAACCCTTA
The DNA here is from genome assembly GCA_027495735.1 of Lutjanus campechanus. Lineage (NCBI taxonomy): Eukaryota > Metazoa > Chordata > Actinopteri > Lutjaniformes > Lutjanidae > Lutjanus > Lutjanus campechanus. The sequence continues at coordinate 14,430 of JAJHUR010076583.1, read as the reverse complement.
CCAATAAGAATTGTCCCCTGTTTTTCCCTGTCTGTCTCTCTGCGTTTGTGTTGTGGGCGGGGCTTCCCACCCGTCTCCCAGTTCTGCTCCTCCGCACCTGTCCGCAATCAGCTCGTGACCACGCCCAGTCTGCCCACCTGGATCTCTTTAGCTCTCTTTCACTCTGCTACAGAGACTTTTGCCACATTTCAAGCCTTGCGCCACTTTTTCTAATTAAAGTTCTGTGACGAACGCTGCTTTTCATTTCCCTCCCAGTTCTGACTCCATCCACTTTATCCACCTCAAGTTTGGTCATGTTTGCTTCTCTGTTCCACCTGGCTCTAGCAGATCCCAGTTCACTCATTTTCTCTGGATATTCCTCTGGACCTGCTCCCACAGACCCTGACCCTGCCCTGCTAAAATGTGGACTAGAAGTATATAGTACTTAGTACACTAGTAGTATATATTTGAGTGTACGTGTTGTATACTTAAAAGTGTACTTTTGTAAACTTAAAATGACCTTTTAAAGTATACTTTTATAAACTTTCAAATGTTCCAATTTAGTCTGAAGAAGTATTGAAATAGTATACTTCCTAGTACAAATACATGGTCTGTAGTATACTTGCTATACTTATACTCAAACATACTTAATAAAAATGATCTTCAAATATACTACTTTTTGCTAAGGGAAAAGTTAACTAAAGCTAATTTAATATAATAAAAAACTTGCCAAGAAATTAAAAAAACTTAAGATAATTTATTGTTGTTAATATGATACATCTACTGTCATTCCATTATGCTGAAATAATTTCATGAACATATTTTAACAGTTGAATTTACATTTTATGGTTAAAAAAAAGTTCAGCTAAACTTGACTCTGCTTCAAAACGAAACTAGACAGCTTCAGAAGTGGAAATAAGTGTGACTGGTCAGGTCTTGGTTGTCCTTTCGGAAGAACTGAGATATTTTAGTGGCATTATTTTCAAGGAAGAGAGGTGTATGTTGCCATATTAATGGAAGAGAGGGAAAGTAAGTTCCTGCTGTTACAACTGCTGAGTTAAAAACACTAAAGTCCAAATCACTGGCAAGGTTTTTGGTATAATTCAAAAAGATGTATCAGCATTCATTTTGTAGACGCTGCTAGTAATTCAAAAACACCTCTTTCTCTCTGACGGTGGTCAGGTGAGACACTCACTCATGCTACTCAGAGAAATGGAGTTACGCAAGTATCCCAAAGTTCTCTTTCACAGCATTTGTTTCATGTTCCACACGGGGAAATACTGACTCCTGCGTTGCTGGGCACATGTTACGAGGGAACCAATTGTCCCGAAAAGAGCTTTACTGAGATTTTGGCACGCCAAGCACCAAATAGGCTAATGGGGGAGACGTCAAGCCTGTAGAACCTGGCAAAGGTGTCTGGGTGGGCCCAACTCGCTGAGGTGCTTTTTGAATCCCTTTTTCACAGGAGGGATGTCATTACGGACCTGATCCTCCGTTTGTCTAGAGGTGCAGTTCAGAGCTCTGGCTGTGTCTTGGGCCTAGTGTGGCTAAGTCTCTCCAGCCTGCCAGACCAGAACAAGCAGGTCACAATGGATGTGTCTTACAACTCGTTGGGGGCTAAGGGCTTATTTTGGGGAGGCTGTTACTGTCTTGGGTTCTGATAGCCCTATATTGGCCCTGTGGACCCTGGATGGCAGATCAGGTACGGCTCCTTCACAGCCAGCTGTTACAGTTGCCTTTACACACAGACTTAGTATCATAGGTGTCCAGGCCCATATTCCATATTTAGGAAGAGTAACCAGCTTTTTGTTTCTAGGGCCCCTACTCACAGAGGGGAGGCTCTGACTTGCCAGTGCCTGTCTCACTGGGTGATGGGGGCTATAATTCTGGCTTATGAGAGCTGTAGACTGTAGCCCCCCTGAGGACCTGCGGGCTCATACATATGTGTGTGATGTGTCTCAAACATGCCAAAATCACCTTTGAGTGCACAGGGGAAATCAATCGAAGCCAGTTCTCACTCAAAGTGCTTTGTCCCCTGACTTGCTTGTCAGACGAATTTGTCTGACAGCAACCCAATTATGACCTTCACAACAGCGGCTCATAAACCGATGGATTTTGCTGAGATGACAGCTCCCAAAGCTGAATTTTTGCAGTGTTGGGCGGATTGGTTTGACGTCATCGACCCACTACCCCCGGAATGAGTCAATCCTGGCTGGAGTGTCTGGTGTGAGAGGTGGATGATGATTCACATGGTGGGTTGGCAGTCCTCAGGACTGACAAAGATGATAAAGCAAGTCTTCACTGGCCTATCAGGCCAGGTTGCAAAACCTCAACCCTCACTGGTGACTCTAGTAGGTGAAAGGGACTCGTCTTTGCCCATATTGGACTTGGACTTACGGGTGGTGTTCAAATGCACAGCTGCTAATGACCTCAAATGGCCTGAAGACAAATTGCTCCACCAACTATGAATGCCACCAGCCAGATGTGATATCCCATGTTGAGTCAAATTAAGCTACAGGTGGAACTCATCTTATTAAATTGAGAATGTAATGGACCTGGAGGTGTTCCTTCCAAACTACTGTATTAATTGAATCCCAAACTCAAATGCCAACTTTCAAAACCAATAGGGCGCTGCAACTTATGCCTACAATTTATAGTTCCTTCTGAGTTAGAGGATATCTTTCTTGAAAAGCTCATTGCTATCAGGGCATGGCAACAATTGAAAGTGATGCAGTTAAGCATATCAATATTTTTCTCCACTCAGACCTTCTCTGATGTGGATATTGATAGCTGGAGAGTCAGAGGACACAGTTTAGAGAAATTTCAGTGAGAAAATTACACTGAAACTGTGAAGTTGAGGGAATAGAAATATCTCTTGTGCATAATGCCTTTAGTAGTACACCTAACAGAGTTAAGTTTATGTGAAGTGCGAAAGGGACAAAGTATAAACCTGCTGCTGCCACTCTGCTGATGGCAACAGGGTCCACAGAGGGAAATAACTTGTGAGGAAGAGTTAACACCTAAGGGGGAAAACTGATCAATTGTAGAGCAAAGTGCAGTGTGTAGACACATTTGTAAATCTCTAATGAATCATATGTATAAATTGCTCTCATTTTGGTTACAAATTTGAACATACATTCTAACACTACACATCTAAATTAAAATATAGTATTCACTCTGCAATGGCTGGTCTGTGTTTTCTCCTCTGCTCTAGTTCACCAGCCTACTAGTGAATATGGTGAATGTATTGTGAAGCTGATGTTACACTTTACTTGTGTGTCCTATTGCTAACCTGGCTTGGTTAGGGGAGGAACTGGCTGAGAATAACAACAAGGGTGAGAAGGAAAAAGACGAGGAGGATTAAGAAGTGAAAACTGTTCAGGAGAAACCAAGATAGAAAAAGGCTGATCACAAGGGGCAACCCAACCTGAAGGGGAGAAGGAGGTGGAAGGTTCCATCCATCGGTTTATACAGCTGGAGCATTGCTACTGGGATACGTTAGCCCAGCGAAACATTAGTGTGTGAAAGTATTCCTGCTTTGATGGTGTAATGCTACCATAGAGTGTTGCCATTCAGTTTGGCTGGCTGCTCAAAGTATTGTTTCTCTCCACATTAAGCAGCTCAGATTAGTTTTGGTGTTTGGGGTCAATGGACAATTTATCTGGGTCCCAGAAAGACAGTTGGCTTGAGCTCAGATTAGTTTTGGTGTTTGGGGTCAATGGACAATTTATCTGGGTCCCAGAAAGACAGTTGGCTTGAGAGAGTAAGTTTCGAACTTGTAGCCACAAGAGGCTTTTGAATGACTGGCAGCCTAGTGTCAAGCCCTTTTATATGGGCAAGGTCTCCATCGTCCTTTACACTAATGTTCCAATCAATTCTGGCTGGTGCAATGCAATTGGAGCTTCTTATGAGGTCATGCAGAAGACGCCCGAATGTGAGACACAAAGCGCATGCTATTAAAGAGAACCAAAAAGATGCTAAACTAAGGCTTGGGCTTGGGCGGAGCCACTGTAGGTGCAGATCTTGGTGGTAATTGCACATATTCACACAATAACTCTGAAGGCCCGGAGTGAAGAACGGTTCCACATGAACAGCAGTAACGCAAATGATCCCTGAAGAAACTGGTGGAAGCTCTGATGAGAGTTCTCTCTTCTTTGTGAAGGGAAGGGTGTCCTAGAATGGGTTTGGTCCATCTGTATAACTTGCCAGAATTGGCTTGTGTGTGTGTCAAGTTGTGTTTTAGAAATATTAGTCTTTGAAGGATGCCTCAATATATCATTAGCCAAGTACAAGTAAAGCTTTAATATGCTTACTTTTATATATATATATATATATATATATATACAGTATATATATTGGCCTTTTGCCTTTATTGAGATAGGACAGGTGAAGACAGACAGGAAAGGTGAGAAACAGACAAACAGGGGTGACATGCAGCAAAGGGCCATGAGCTGGAACTGAACCCAGTGAAAATGCAACTGGAATATACCCTTTAGTAAAGTAACCCAACCCTGTTTGTCAAAATGAAATGTCGTCACATGGTGGAAATGCAGCATAATCAATGTTGCATGACCAGTAGTATTGTTTTTCTGTGGATGACAATTTTCCATGACACAGCTGTTATTCCTTGCTTCCACACTGGGTGTCACTATTGGATCAGCTGTTGTGTGAAACTGCAACACTGACCTTCACTTCCCCTCCCCCTCCCCGTCTGCCAGGTCTGCACAGGTTTGCACCATCATGTGTGCTGATGCTGAAGCATGCATGTACGAATGAGGCTGCCTCCTGCTCCACCTCCTCCCCATCTTCATCGCCGGCGTCCTGTGCCCTGTATTCCTCTGCAGAGGACTCGTCAGTGCAGCTGGGGCTGTCACAGCCGTAGCATCTTCATCAGCATCATTCCATCATCCTTCTCTGCAGCATCTTCTCCATCTTCGAAAGCATCCATCTCTCACAAGCATCCCAGCACCTCCGAACTGCACACGCCCCCTCTCTTCCACATCTCTCTCCTCCAGAACCCACAAGACAGCAGCCAGGCAGTCACATCCCAGGCTAATTCACCCTGCTGCATTCCCCTCATCCCTTCTGCTCAGCTGGGCTTTCCACCACCACAGTCCCCCTCTCCCGTCCTCTTCATCGTCACCCACTCTCCGAGGTGTCGTTCAGCAAAAAGCAGGCAAGCTGTCTCTTCTTCCCGTGAAAGTGTCTGTTGGCTGGGCAGCTGGTCTTCCGCTGTCCCTTTGGAGGATGATCCTGTGGATGAAGACGGAAGAGATGGCCCTAGGGGAGCTGCTAGAGAGACTGAGGACAGTCACCCAAAGCATAGGTGGGTGACAATGACATACTCAAACCAACTATCGTCCCTGGTTATTGCATGGTTTATTGCATGTTTGTCAGAAACATGGATCATCTAGGTAAAATTTTCTATGCAGCCACTATAAGAGACCATATTGTATCTCTTGTTTGGTTGAATTTAGACCAAATAAAAGGTGAAAGTGGTTTTTGAAGAATAATGCAGGATCAGTATGTTGAGCCACAAAGCTTTGTGTCTGCAGAAAACCACACCAGGTTTAATTTGCTGCTGTTCATGCCGTTTCTGCCTCAAGCTAGGCAGGTGTTTAGCCAGTGGGTTGTTCTTGTTACAAGTTACAGTTTATGCTCGATAATGACTCATATTATTTGATCTAGTCAGAGAAAAGAAGTTCATGGTACTGTGACACACAAGTTGAGATTTGTAATCAAGTCAGATTTTAATTCTGTTGTGTAAACTGCATTAAATTGGATATGTAATCTATAGGCTGCTGTCTGTGAAACATGCAAAAACACAGGCTGCAGGCGGGTTTATTTGTGTTGTGATGCGTTACTGTACCTTAGTGACCTATTTCCTCCGTACCCCACCCTAATCAGTTACAGTATTTGGCATGTATTTGATCAGAAGAGGTGTTTAAGGCAGCAATGGGAGACAGTGACCTATATATACATAAGGTCTGATTCCCAGTGTAACTCTTTACTGATTACTTAAACATGGACTTCAGGTTGCCACATCATCTCTTAGATTTTGCTGTCAGGTCTGTGCTATAGTGTTTTGCAGAGCTCCACTGTGGTATGTTCATGGCCCTTCATATTTTCTCCAAAATATCAGAGCTGCCGCAGGGAAACATTTTAGGCCCTTCATTTCTGCTTGCAGTACAAATTCATCATGCAGTCATGGAAAAGAAAGCTATTTCAGAGCCTTTTTAGCTGGCACGAGAACCCTTTTCCAGACCGAGGATATGATGTCCTGATGTTGCTCCTGCAACCTTGAGGTTTATGGCCACTGACTGAAGAACACATTTCTCTCCTTTATCAAACTAATGCCACTAACATGACTGATTGAGTTATATTTCTGATGTTTCCTTCTCCTCTCTATGATCCATTTATAGAAATCCACCCACTGGTAGCACACAGCCACTCACATGCATGAATGCACACACACATGCATACACACACAGACTGCACTCTTGCACAGTACACCTTTCATTTTATGTTGTGTGATGTTGTTCCATTGGAGGTCAGTGAAGCTGATCTCATTTAGTAAACCACAGCTGCTCGTTTTGTCATATTGAATTGTTGGATCATATTTCTTTTTAGCTGTATTTGTAGCACCTGCTCTCTTACAACTACAGTATGTATACAAAGGGGAGAGGAATAATGTCTAGGATATGCTTAAATGCTCAACACAGTCTGTTTTACATTTAATGTTTTCTTTTTTAAAATTTTCTATGATGGTAAGGCTCTTGCTTCAATCACTGATTCTGCACAGTGGGCTCTAGTTGCCTCTTCTCTTCTTTAGCACCAGAGATGGTGAAAGTAGTGAGTGGGTGGACTTGAGTGAGGAGGGGCAATGGCTGTACCTAGAGGAGTAAAACTGAACAAACCACAGCTCTGAAGGAGAATTGAGTTGCACCACTCTCCTCCATACATGATTAAGAAATAAATGAACAGAAATTAGTCAGATTTTTCTTTTTACATGTACAGGCATTAAGTGTGTGACTTTGTACTAAACATTTGCAGACATCCATTCATTGCGAGCACTCTGTTTATAAGGAAATGTGACAGGAATGTGCTGTGGCAGGGGGATGAGAGCAGTAATCGGCTCAGAGGAGAGACTCTAACGCTGATCACAGAAGACAGCAGAGAGGAAGAGAGAGTGAGGAAAAGAGAGATTCAGGGAAACAAAGTCAACTGAGGATGAAAAGGATTTAGCATTGTCTAATCTGGCAAACTGCTCCCTTCTCCTGAGCTGAGGAGGTGTCATGTTGTAAAATGGAGAAAACAAACCTGTTGTCTTCCTTCTCCCCCTTGAGGGAAATTTACAACCACACCTCGACTCTGTATTAGCTCCTGGTTTCTGACTGTCTGTGCTATGAAAATGACAGGATTCAAATGAAATCAGGTCTGCGCAATGTCCTACAAGATGCTCTTCATTAGACAAGTCTTGCCTGAAGAAGATATTATAGATCAAATATTGCCTTGAAGAGAATTAAACTATTTATTTGGAGGCTTACAGAATGCAGACCCTTCCTTTGTGCCCTGCAGTGATATTTTTTGTCTTGCACCCAGCTGGATATGTCAGGCAATGGTTGGTGGGGACAATAAACAATAATGTCCCTGTTGGAGCTACGATGGGGGGGTTTGTGAGGTGGTTCACTACATTATAGCTACACTAAAATAATAAAGCTACAATAAAATGAAATAATATAGCTACACTATAATAATGTTGCTATGTGTGCATTAATAAGAGAATTGAAGCAGACATAACCAGGAACTAATTAATTTTATATGCAGTAATTAGTAAAGTAATTCAATTACGTTTGAGAGAAGTAACTAACTGTAATGCCAGAGAAGCACTGACTAAGATTACAGCATGTATGAGAATAAATGATGACAAAATAATAGAATTGCACTGAGTAACTCAGTAGATTTATCAGTAGTAACTTAATTCATATATTAAATATTTTGGCAGTAAGAGACCCATGGCTATAGGCAGGCAGTGGGCCAAACAGATGAGAGGCATAATGAGGGGGAGGACGCAATCTTTCAAAACCTGAAAAGTTTTGCATCTGTAATTAGCACAGGTATTTTGTCTGAATCTCACAAACTAACATTGACTAGACACCGACAGACAACAATGGTTATGTTTCAATTTCTTCATCAAAATCATCGCTGGAGACATGTCCCTACCATCTCTACCTTTTTACATGCCCTTACTTGCACCTGATTTTTTTTGGCCTGGATGTGTGCACACTTGGTTCTTTCTATGAAAATGACTGCAGGTGCAGTATCCTCAAACTGATGTAAAATCCGGAAGATCTATTTGCATTCCATATTGTGGTTAAGGTTACCATGTTAATATATTTTTGATCCAATCCACCATCTATCAGTGTAGCCAATCAGTCAGCTGTAAGTGGGCAGAACTGTTTATCACGTCTTATCTGTGCTCAAATGGGATGTGTATTTCTTCATTTTATCTAAATAAATATTTTTGATTTTTGATTACTAGTCAAAAAGAACAGAAAGTATAAAATTTACAATGTTGACCATCTTAGTTTGGGGGTTTAGCATGTTAAGATTTGTGAGTGCTGCAGGAATGTGTCCGTAGCACTTCCAGTTCCCGTCCCTTGTCTCGAAGTCTGTGGGTTTTTTGTTTTTTGCCTGAAATAAGGTCTGTGGTGAGCAAGTTTAAGAGACTTTCAAGTTTTAATCTACAACAAAACATAGGCAAGTAATACCTCTCTCATGAATTTTGTTGCTTTTATAGTGGTTGTCATGGACATTAAATGTCATTATGCCAAACTGTGGTTACCTAGTGGTGGTGATGTTGAGTTACACGACTCTGGTTGTAGTTCATTTACAGCCTAACATTAGCTTTTCACTTCTGGCGATTGCATTTATGCTTCAAAAATCATGAAAGCGGTGTTCATGTTTGAAGATTGTCTTGCTGAAAAAAGACGTGAAGTATCATAAACTCTCTTCTGCTATAGAGTTTATTTTTCTGACCTTATCGTCCAATGGACAAAACCAATTGGCTTCTTGCAGAGGGAACTAGAGTGATGCTAAATAACAATTTTGCCTACAAAAATATATAATCCCTGCAGTACTCTATTAGCACTGTACATGGAGTACATTCGAGGCTGGGAATTACATTTTTTTGGCAAGTATTTGATTATAAACCCAAAGTGATACTAGAAGTATTGGACAAATTAAAAATTTAACCTGATGATAGTGCTTAATGAAGTTAAAGGCATAATATGTAACATTTCCACGTTAAACAACTAGACTATTTATTTTGTTGAGCTTTGTTTCATTTGGTTGTCTGTCACTGGTGCCATATCACTTTTATCCTCTCTAGTTGCTGTAACTTCTGGGGAAACGAGGGAAATGCCAGATTATACTGTACATCAGACAGTGAAGAAAGAAGTCAGTGGACTGCCTAGCCACTGTATTGTTCACAATTGTTTGTATTGCTAACTCATGATGGAGCATGATTATTTATTGCCATATGCAAGGCATTCTGTTTGACAGTGAGGACAACTCCCAAGATCCTCCACTACTTTATGATAGATGGATAGATGGATAGACAGAATAGATAGACTCATGAGTGGCTATACAAGGTTTGGTGGCAGTACATCTTGTAGATTTAGCGCCACCAGCAGGTCAAAGTCTTCCTGTAAGTGAAAAATTTTGTCCTGCTGATGGTGCTACAGGAAGAGTCAGGGGATCACCAACATCATTATGCTTCATCCTCTGGTAACCGCATATATCTGTGCAAAATTTCATGCCAATCGATCCAACACTTGCTGAGATTTTTCAGACTGGACCAAAGTGTTGGTCTGATTGAATAACATTACCACCCCTAGAGCCACACCCTTAGCTTGGCTAACAAATATGATGTAATTTAAGATCTAGTAATCTGTGGAAAAAAACAGCAGTATGTCACTCAGTTATGAAAATATTGTTACTTGCAGCCAGCCTCTCCTCGACTCTCTTACTGGGCAGTTGACCTACTTCCAGTTGATTTAAAGGGACACATCCAGTTCAGTGAGTCACTGGTTTCAGCTTTTCCAGAAGAAATGTGTTCATCTGCAGCCGGTGAGGCTAGGGGGGCCGTTTTATTTATCGTGCAACAACAGTGACAGATTATATGTTGTGGTCGAAGGATTTTATGTGCTAGAGTATGGCTGGTACGTATTCACACTTCTCTGCTTGTGAGTATACGTGAGAGACTGGCTAGTGGTGTATTTGCTGCTGAGACAGACAGAAGCTGAGGTTTTTGAAAGTGTCTGAGCTCCAGGCAGCCCAGCTGTCTCATGAGTTCATGGTTGCTATTTGATCTCAGTCATTCGTTATTGATCCATTGCTTCTCTTTTGCATTGTTTTGATATCCAGAGGGTTGCCTATAAATCAGATAGAATCATTAGACTTTCGACATAAACATATAATCTAAATGTCAGCTTCTTTTTTAGCTTGAGGTCAACCTGCTTAAGTGAGCTGTGCTGTTCATCCCTGAAGGCTGAGCAGGTGTATCGCCAGATGGATCCAGCAGGTCACTATTAGTCTCCAGCTAGTAAGCTGTGGTCAGAAAGACGCAAGTAGCCAGAACCAGGGAGAGTGTTGCAATAGTACAGCATTCTCATTAGATTTCAGTGCATTTTGCTGGGGTCATATATAATGTATTTGATTTTGAAAGCCTTACTTTAAATACTTTAAGTAATGCTCTGCTTCAGATTCTTATCTATGTGTATATTTGCTTCCAAGTATGTTTCTCAGTAGATACAATGTGCTTATATTCCTCCTAGGGGGTTTGTGTCCGCACCACTTTTAGTGCAGACACAAACAGATAAGTTGAAGCCTGGCAAGATGGATTCTTGCGCGATCTTATAATCTTGTGATCTTGTGATCTTGCGAATCTGCTTCAACAACACCGTGTTGCTCCCCTGACTTTTCATCTTATGCCATCATCAGCTTAAAAACCTGCGAGAATCACATTCCCATAAGCCTCAGTTGTACTTTATCTTTACTGCTCGTTAGCAAATGTTAGAGCGGTAACTAGATAGCTAGATAGTGATGGTGAACATTATGCATGCTGAATATCAGCAAGCTGACATCGTCATTGTGAGGGTGTTACTGTGCTAATGTTAGCATTTAGCTCAGAGCACACAGCTGTGGCAAAGTACAGTCTCACAGTGTCACTAGAAGCTCCCAAAAATGTGAAGCTTCCTTTGGACCCAGACTTGTAACAATTTTGTGATAACAGCTACAGTTATAAACTACTGATAGAGACACAACAAACCATGAATTTAAAAAGTGAATGAAACATAAGAATTTCATTATTAAAGTACATCACAGCTATATGAAAATTTGCTGAGGGTAATGTAAGTTTCTCACCATCTACCCATGAACTGGCACTAAAGAAGAAGGAGGCCACAGAAGCAGTAATACACTGACTGGAGTGGGGAGTACAGTCAAGTATATTAAGTACATCAGAGCAATAATCAAACTTGATGAGTGTAATAGACTCTTAGTCTCATTGTTTTATGATTTGTGGGGGTCTTTGTCAACATCTTCAAGATTGTGCTGAAGACAGGACAGATACAAAGGCTTTTCTGCATGTTTTTTCATGTCCACACATGCAGGTAGGGTTCAGTACAGTGAAGTTAGTGTGGGAGCAGTGAAATAAAATCAGGACCTGGATGATGCCTCAAAGGAGGGATCAGACCTGATTAACAGGGGAGGCAAGGGGGGAGGCAGAGAGATGGAGGGTTATGGGTAGACGGCTGATGTTGTGTGTCTCATCCTCCCGCAGTCACCTCATCAGTATGTGTGAGAGTGTAGCTCCTCTCTCATCTCTATTCTAAGCCTATAAACTGCAAGCTGCCTTTTGCTTGCCAGCTTTAACCACACAAACACAACCAAACACACACTCACATGCATCTAAAAGCCTGCCACAAACCTCCACCTCTCTCCCATCAAAGAGGATGCTCTATGTTTGCTCCTCCACCTCAGTTACTGATCACATATGGAGCAATAACACACATCCTGAGCTGTCTGTGTTCACTGCAAAGTTTTAGTGTTGAAGTTTGTTGCCGTTTTCATGCTCTCTTTTGCATCCTCTCCTGGTTCACCAGGAGTGAATACATGAAAGAATCAGGGGAGATAGAAAGAGGGAATGAAAAGGCAGATTAGTTGAGGAGTGGAGGAATATAATTAGCCTGAGCAGCAGAAGGGGATTTGTGCTCTACCGGCTGCCCTCTGCTCCTGCTCCCCTCCACCCTCCTGCCCTTCTCGTCCCACTCTGGGCTGTCAATAGTTGCGACGAGGTGTGCAAGTGCGAGTGTTTGTGCAGTGCAGAGCTGGGGCCATTCTCACCTCCAGTGTGTTTTTCAGAGGTTGTGCAGACAGTGACTCAGCTTTTTTTTTTGGTTCTGCCAGCTTTGCACCGTGCTGTTTCCTCGAGTCCCCAATGTGGCTCTGCAGAGGACACCGAACTAGTCTCATATGTGGCCAATGCAGACACAGGATCTTCTCACAGGAGGCGTGTGAGAGTATGTCGTCTTGATTCCGACTGACCCGCCACATTACAACAAAAGGGGCTCCTTCCCATGCCGGCATTTGGGGGCTACAATTTGGAGTTTATTAGAGTGTGCAGTGGAGCTTTGCAGGTGCAGCGAGGGGTCTCTCTGCATGACAGAGTTTGTTTGAGTGTGTGAGACCAGCAGCCGGCTCTCATGTCTCTGCATGAGTTTCTGCGGGAGGGCGGCGAGGCGTCGTACCGGCTCATGAACCGCCTCAGTCATCTGATCCAGAACCTGGACATCTCTGGAGCTCCCTTCCCGTTCAGCCCTGGCAGCCGCAAGAACTCCTGGAGAGACTGGGATGGTAAGAGCAAAAGAGGGAGGGAGACTGTGTGTGTGTGCGTGTGTGTGTGTGCAACTTTCCAGAGTTCATAAAACTACATTCATATATATATGTGTGTGTACATGTGTATGTGTACATATATGTATGTGTGTGTGTGTGTGTGCATTTGTGTGAAGCTCTGGCCAGAGTTATGCAGGGCATCATGCCCGGAGCCTCACACTCAGTGTTTCCTGTGGGCTTCCCTTTGCCGCTGGGCTGTCTCTGTGTCTTTGTGTGTATAACAGTTTGTGTCTGTGTGAGTGCGTGACTGTGCAGCTTAAACAGCCGCTTCAGTTTCCAACGTACAGATCAGCTGCACTGATTATTTTTCCGTAGCAGCGACAGAATCTTCAGCAAATGCAGAAATTGCAGCACACAGCATCTTACCAGCAGACGAGCTGGCTGGTGCAAAGCAGTTAGAACTGCGGATTAAAGCTGCTGAGTTTTCAACTTGGTGTCCTTTAAGCCAGTGTGTTGCCACTTTGAGACCTTGATTTGTGCATCTGCATAGAAAAGGACTTTCCCAGGTCTCAGTAACGGAGAAAAGCATGGTGAGGAAAGCCAGGAGGAGTGCTTCTCAGTGGGATAGTGGGATGCCGATGGTTCCACTTAAACCACGTGAGTCAGATGTATGGATGATATTTTTGTTTCTCTGTGTGGGTAGGGTTCTTTTTTTTTATTTCTGTGTCTAAAAAAAGCTGACTTTGGGTCTATAAGTATATGTGTAAGATACCTATAGCCTGCTGACAGAATGCATGTGAAAACCTTACCTTCTCTAGTGAGGCAGCTTCATTTGTCCCCAAGGTTGTCCTCAGATATTTATGGTTGTTCTGTCCCTGGATGAAAGTCACTGCATGTTCAAAGCTACTGCTGTGCCTGGCAGTTATGGATTGTATGTTCATGTGCGTGTGCAGTATGTGCATGTGTGTTGGCATGCATGGACTGGACATATTAGCATGTTGTTCTTGTGTGTTTTGTTTGTCTGTACTTTGAGAGAAAGTTCTCTTTCCTTCTCGGCTCTGTTTAAGTCATCAGCCATGAGGTAAATTCATACAGGAGGGGAACTATGTTGTTGATTTAACAGTTGTTTGGTTTTACAGGCTGAGGCCATTGAACACTGATACCGTCCAAAATTCTGGGAAAGAAGGGATCTTTTTTAAGAATAGCTGTGTGTGCTTGCCTGCACTTGTAGCTTACTCACACAAAACATTGATCTGTATGTTATTCCATTTATTATTGTTCTGCTTTAGAACAATGGAAAAACTGAACAAGCACAAATGAAATTCAGTTGTTTTCAAAGCCACCCAAGTGTAACTTCCAGTGGTTTCTGGATGCCCTTGCACCAAGTTTGGGCCACCAAGCCCCTAAATGTGGTGGCCAAAGTACAATTTTGGTGGCTTGAATGTAAACATAGGTCAAAAGAATTCAGGAAAGACAATTTAACGGAACCTGACACAGTATTTCTTCAAGGGAAAATTGGTAGAGGAGTATTTTTGTCAAGTAACATGATGTTTT
>JAJHUR010076582.1:0-30789 GCA_027495735.1 Lutjanus campechanus | reverse complement strand
AATCGCCGTGGCTAGATACGCTGTGCTTAAACTATGTCGGTATATAAAATAAATAAACAAAACCTTAATACCGTGAACCAACCATACCACTGCCTCTGCCAGAGAGGCAGTGTGTATCACGATCTTCATTTTTTTCCCATCCCCTTTGCAGCACTTATGTGGTTGGCCTCTAGCTCTGTGTCAATAATGCCTACAATGATTTTCTAAATGTACGAAGTCCAAATGTATTACTCGTAATATAATTTTCCATTTATTAGTCTTGGTTTTCTTGTTGTGTTTTTATGTCACAAATAGGCCTATCTGAACAATCTCTTGCTAAAACACTTTTCTTGAGATGCTAATCGTTACACTTACTCTCATGTTCACCAGTAATCACTGGCACAATTTCTAATGTAATAAATTGCAAGTTTAGCCACATCTGTTCTCTGCCAACTGGTGTGGTCATTAAGTGGTGTTACACATTTGAACCACAGGGTGGCAGCACTGGTTAAAACAACTGTTCAGCTCAGCAAATGTGGAGGTTATCCAGTGGTCCCAACGTGTTCTTCTGTAAGCATTCGATATTTGGATATTTGGCCAAGTAAAACCCTTTTTCACTAAACAGGTATGTTAGTCTATTCATCAGACATTAAAAAAACAAGCCAGGGCATTTCCTGGTCATTTGAATGAAGAGCTGTCAAAGTTCATGATAACATGGGCAGTAAAACACAAATGCATTTGATTTTCCACCTCACACCAGTGACACAGGTGACATTTTCTGTTCTCCTCTGGAATTTAATGGAAATGTCCAGTTTCAACCGCCAGAGGCAAGATAACATGTTGGGACCAATGGAAAACCTACCTACCTATTGCTGAGCATAACAGTTGTTTCAACCAGTGCTGCCACCCTGTGGTTCAAATGTGTAACACCATGTAGTTCTATAAGCATTTGCATATCTGTACATCAAAATGCACTTGATGACAGTTCGATATTGAAGTATTGAGTATATTCACGCATATTACTGGAATTTATTCTGTATTTTGCCATATTATAGTGATCCTGGGGTCGTGATGATGGGGCCCTTGAATATTGTTGCCCAGGGTACAGCGAAGTGTTAATCTGGCCCTGGCTGCTGGTGGCACTGTGGTGCAGATGTGCCGTGCCCAGTGGAATCAGCAGGTTAGTTTTGCTGGTATTTGGTCATAAACCAATGTGTTGGACAAATTCAAATTTTTACCTGATGGTGGTGCTACATGAAAAGTTAAGGGAACCACTGTAGAACATGGTGATGGTGGTGACAATGGATGAAAACCAAGGGGATCATCAAAGTCATTTGGATTCGTTTCCTGGGGACCATGGATATCTGTACCAAATCTCACACCAGTCCATTCAATACTTTTTGAGATACTTTATTAAGAGCTAAAAATATCAACCTGGACTGGGTGATATGGGAAAAGTCAACAAAATCAGTAGAATTCATTCTCTGGGGATCATGAATATCAATAGAAATTTTAATGCCAATCCATCCGATACCTGCTGAGCCACTTCAGTCTCTGGTCAGATACAGGTGGCATCATACTGGGTAGAAAAATTAAACCAATGAGGAAATGCCAAAAATTGCAGTTCCTCAAATGATGACTTGAGGCTGCATGTCAAGTAAGGTGTAAACCTACACTCAGTTTCTGATTTTGATATGACAATAGTTGCCTTCTCTCACTCCAGACCAACAGTCTGAAGTGTCATCAGAGAGAATCCAAGCCATCAAGAACACACCGATGATCCCGCTGGCCAACTGAACAATTTTCCGCTGGTCTACCACTTTACAGTAATCTGTATACATGTATTTCCTAAGACCTTGACCAAAGAGTCAACATTATCGTGAGCCCATAAAGTTATACTGACCTTTACTGAGACTACTTTGCATTTTGAAAGACGTGTCACTGAATACAAGGAGCTACTTTACAGACCTGAAAGTGAGCATCGCTGCTGTAACGAAAACACACATCAGATTCAGAGTCTTGAAAACAGACCTTACAAACGGTTAAAGTGAATAGTATTCTTAACGGTGACATCTCGCTGTCTTGTTTGGTTACGCAAGTCCGCAAAAACATAAAGCGAGAAATGAGACAGTCGAAAGGTGAAGGGAAAGATGATGCAAACCATGCTCAGGAGAAAATGCATAAGTACACAGAGAACGAGGGAAGGATGTAGACTGTGTGGAGAGATTCTTCTTCACGGCACCCCAGAGCAAAGTGTCACCCGGCTGATGACCAGATTATCAAGACTTCAGCTGCCAGCACTGCATCTCACGTCACTGTGCCACTGCTTTTCTGCAAGCAGCATTGACACACAAGCCTGCACTGGCATCCCATCTCCCCACTGCTGCTCCACTCGTGCACACATCCATGAATATCTCAGGCTTGAGATACTATGAGAAGGTAGCCACAGATGTGTGCGGAAGGCATAGGTTGACTTTGTAAAATAAAAACTTAACAGCTCTAGCTCTGAATGAGAGTCATGAAGAGTTTAGTTTCTTACCAGTGATGGCTTATTTTGTTTCTATGGCAAGCCTGTTTCAAGTCAGCTTTTTATCCTGATGACCTTGATTGTTATGAGGTGTTTATGATAACATAAAGTGTGAAAAAATGGCATGTATTGTCTGATTTAGTGCTTGTTCACATTCATGTCGCACACCTACTCTCAGCCAGCACAATGCCATCGCAACATGACTATTGAAAGACATTTTTAAGTTTGTGAAGAGCAGTTCTTACTGTTTGACACCGGAGTAGCGCCAGTAGCAGACTTCAGTCAAATTCACCTTTAACCTTGTTTATTGTACCTTTTGTTTCCTTTTAAGCAAATGAATTACACTCAAAATTCAAATGTAAGGATAAAGAGAGTCTGTAACCATGACTGTACAAAAGTGTAGGAAGTGGTGTGGGGGGCACTGGAGGAAGGACACAAAGTGAGAACAGAAATGAATTGAAATTGCTGAACAGCGTTCAGTATGTTTAAAAGATGATTTTTATGATATGTGTATGTAACATTTCTAAAGTAAAAAATGAGACATATGTTCAAATGCAGAGAAATACTTAATTGAGGTAACGGTGCGTTTCCTGCTAGCTGTTGCAAGCTCGTTGCTATAACTTCTGGGAAAACATGGGATACGTTGGATACCTAAGACAGACAGTGAGGACAGAAGTCAGCGGACGTGACGTGTCACGAGTCACGTCAGGTAGATTTTCATCAGCTATGGTGGTTATTTAACAGTGAAGATAAAAACTCATAATTCCAAGCCACTTCACGACTTCATCAAGCTACGTTTCGTTATTATTTTAATGTGAGAGAGACCCCTAGTGGCAGAACCTACATATTGTACGTTTAATATTTATTCTTTGAACACTCGTGTCTGTCTGAGCTGCTCATCTAAATCACTCACATGAGCTTTTCTCTGCTGAACACATTGTTGGAGGGCCTGCTCTCCATAAGGGCCCCCACCCTGCACTGTTTATATTTACGCCCCTGCACACTGTTTTTTTTTTCCTTTTAATCTTGAGTGCACAGTGTTAGTCAGAGGAGTGCACTAAAATCAACAAGCATTTCCCTTTCTTTTTTTCTCTTCGAGGACAAATACACTAAATCTGAAGGTGAATACGAAGGTCATGAAAACCCTGATAATTTGATCGTGCCATTGACTTTTGATAGATAGATAGATAGATAGATAGATAGATAGATAGATAGATAGATAGATAGACCCATCAGGTGATGTCACATCCTTGGTGCGCCTCCCCTGCAGTCTGCTGGAACTGAAATATTTGAATATTTCCTCCTCGCTCAAAACTTTTTTCCTCAGCACTGCCTTCAGTCGGAGCACCGGGGAGCGGTGGGTGTGATGCCGTTGAGCGTGTGGTCGCTGTGCCGCCGTCGGAGCGCTCTCTCTGCGGCTCGACAGCAGTAGAAAGGCGCGGAGGTGAACAGCAGTACAGGAGCTCTATGTTAAAGGACTGCACCTTGGAGAAAAGTGGCTGGCCGGAGCCCGTCAGCATGCGGGTCCTGTTGAGCGTTCTGTACCCCGTCCTCTCCCTCACCATCTTCGGATTATACCCCTCTATGGTGAGTTTCTTATTTTATTTTCTTCTCTTATTCAGCCGTTTGTTTAATATCACAGCGTTAAATAATTATTGCTCACAGTTAACGGGTTTGGGGACGTACTGCGCATAGTTTCTCTTCAGTAACCCTCGCCCCGATACGTGCCAGTTTCTTGCTGTCACGCCAAACTTCACTCAAAAGTCTTACAATTTAATGTTGCTTTATTCACCACCACTAACATAAATATGTTTAGACGAGATGTAAAGGGCTGCACAAATCCACAGGCAGCACTACACTTCGGTCTAGGTTCAATTAACCAAGCTGCACTTATTTCCATTAAAATGATTTAAAACTATGAATAATCAGTGTGCCTGCAGCCCTCCTCCACAAAGGTGGGCTGAAGTGGTATGAATCAATTTTGAAACTTCTGTTTTTAAGAAAATGCATTGTCCTACTAGATTATATGTATGACGAATTTACAAGTAAACACTATTAATGTGTTTGAACACTGTTTTATCGGTATATGTTTTTCCGATAAGCAAGAAAACATTAAAATACAACATTTTGAACGTAGATTTGCGCAGCATATTTCTAAGAAAAAATGTTAAGTACCGTATCAGTCATTCAATAAGCAGGAAATCGAACCAGCCTCCTACTTTCTGTGAATAACATTGAGTTAATTGCATGAACCCGAATCGGGTTTATGCGGAAACATAATTTATTTTGTGACTAATCACCTTTTATTATTCCCACATCTCGCCCACTTGTGGATCTTAATCAGTTTGAAAGCTAAATGGATTATAATGCAGTTGTGAGAGCAAGTACATTAGGCATATCAGCATAGGATATTGATTGTTTTCTGTCTGACAGGCTACATGGTGATGCTTCAGACCTAAAGATGCTTCCACTTGTGCCACATACAGCTGATAGTCCAGCTGGCGCATGCTTATGTCCCAGTGGCATAACCTCCTCCCTCCCTACCAAGGGCTTAATTCTGTGCTCATGTTTCTGTCAGTATTTGGTTTGTCTTTGTGCTTGAGCAAATTTGAGGGAAATTAAATTGCATGGGCAGTTTGGTACTGAGGGAAGGATGGAATAACTGTGACTAAAGCTGACAACTCAAAAACCCCTTATGATTAATGGATAAATCAATGTGTTGCTCGGGGTCTTCTGGTGGTGGTGCGGGTGTAAGAGCTGTCCACTCTATGGTGCTGAAACTCCACTACACAAGCTCTCGGGCTCTGCAGCAGCAACCCACAGATAAAGGAGAGAATGTTATCCATCATTTCATATGTTGCTTTTTGATGCTAACGAGAGTACGCCCAGGGTTTTATTCACAGGGCTGAGATCCTTGATCCTCTCCTATTCTCGAAACAATTAGGCAATTAATCAATTAGTCCACAGACAGAAAATGAAATGATGGCAGCTTTGTTAATCAGCTCATTTTTCATGCCATTAATCAAGTAGAAATGCCAAATGTCTCCTAGTTATTGTACAGTACGGCTCCTCAAATGTGAGGATTTCATATACCTTTGTTTTTTTTTGACAGGTGGACAAAGAAAAGCAATTGGATGCCTTCAGTTTTGTTCTTTTAAACACCTTATAGGTAAAGAAATTCAATGAAAAAATAACTAACTGAGGATTATTTTCATTATCGATTAATCTGTTGATCATTTTCTTGATTAATCGAGTTGTTTGATCCATAAAATACAAGGAAATGTTGAAAAATGTTGATCAGTGTTTCCCAAAGCCCAAGAACACTTGCTTCGTCAACAAACCAAACATATTCAGCTTAGAGAATTGGAATGTTTTTATTAAGAAAATGACTAATCGATTATCTAAATAGTTGGCAACTAATCAGTTGATGACTTAATCAACTATTCATTGCTGCTCTAATGGATGATCACAGCCCTCTGCATCCCTGTCTACAGATTTTCCTTATTATGTTAACAGAGATCTACTCCGTGCCATTCTCTTTATATTTTCGAAATATGTTTCTGCACTGTTACCTCTACCTCTGATGACTATCTTTCAGTTCAGCTTCTATCTTTCATCTGTTTGTGATTAAATCAATGAATACACCACTGCCATTGAGGAATATGAGATATTGCCGGGGCAAGAGCTGCATGCAAATTGCTAGCGCGGCCCCAAAGGCCTTTCTGCTTCAGTGTTTAAAAATGATCTGGAAAGGCAAACCTTTTATGGTATTACACTAAGCTGAAAATTATTAAGCTGTCACTCACAGGCTGTCAGACCTTGTACATAAGGCTTTGTTCATTGTAGTAAGGGGCGGCAGCCTCTACCTTTTGGCATTTAAGTTTGTGCTGGTGCTGCCTTTTGTTTTTTTTCCCCACAGATTCAGTTTAGAAACTTCTACCACAGCCCAGATCTACTCTAGATGCAGTGGCTGAAGCTATAGGGCTAATAGTATGGATTTCCCTTTGTCGTGGCGTGGCATCCGGTTAGGCAGATATTACCTCTGCAGTGTACACAATGGATCCCTAAGGAGCCTTTGTGAGAAAATGAAATATTTGCATAGTGTAGTTTTCCCTTATGGTCTGTGCCAGCCGGGTAATTACAAAGTGGCCGCTAACGGCACAGTGTTACTCTCATCATGATCAAAATGATGACTGGAATTTGTGTTTTATGATTACACATTATATGCTGCACCTGGAGGACATATCGATTGGAGGAGGAAGAGAGACTTAATAGACTTCAGGAGACTGACGTCAGCCCGGTGCCAGAATTCAATTGCCCACTTGAAATTCAATAGACATACTGTATCTTTCCTTAGTCACACAGCTAATGGCTGTCATTTTGTCTAAAAATCCATTGTGAGATTTTAGGTTGAATCACATTGATTTTATTTAAGTTATACTTGGTGTTTTTAAGCATTGTCTTCCAATATAACTCTTTTATGATCTGGAATGCCAGTGTTAAACAAGCTGTGGTTTTGTGCATGTCAGTGCAGCACAGTACCTCTCGTATCACAGTACGAGTACCTGATGTATCCCCCGGTAAGCATGCTCATTGTAGCTGGGGAGGGGCTACATGGCTTATCAATAAATAGTTTTTTTAATAAGCTGTGGATGATGTGGACCAAATCAAATGTCAGAATGTTTTTTGCCAAATACATCAATATTGATATTGTGACAATATTGTAGTGACACCAAACATTATTAATACAATGGGGTTTTTGAAAAATAATCAGCAATGACGTGAATATCATAGCAACTAGAACAGTATGGTATGTTCAGAAAATTACGTTATTTTAGAGCCTGACCAATACTGGATATTTGGGTCTGATGCTGATACCAATATTAGGGAACAATTCTTTATACAGAATATAATATAAAGAATATAGAATATATACATTAACACACGAATGTGGTTATGAAACACAAAAATATAAAGTGAAAATAAAAACAAGTCTCATCACAATGTCGATCTAATGTCACTGTTGCCTAGCTTTAATTCTAGTTACATTTGAAAGCCAGTTACAGTTACTAGCAGTCATGACTTGACGTTTGTAGCTCAGTGTGTTTTTAAAGATGAAATAAGTAGAATCTGACTGATGCTGGATATTCTTTATACAGAATATAATATACAACATACAGACACAACACAAACCCGAATTAAGAAAAGGGA
The DNA here is from genome assembly GCA_027495735.1 of Lutjanus campechanus. Classification (NCBI taxonomy): domain Eukaryota; kingdom Metazoa; phylum Chordata; class Actinopteri; order Lutjaniformes; family Lutjanidae; genus Lutjanus; species Lutjanus campechanus. Next base: position 23,072 of record JAJHUR010076582.1, on the reverse strand, counting down.
TTAAATATGCAGACTATAAAGCTAAGAAATATAAACGATCTACATGATGTGTTAAAAAAAAGAGTTGTCAAATCTGCAAATACTGGACAACATAATATGCCTTTACCGATACAGATCTGATATGATAGGCCGATATCGGCCCATCAGTATTTGCTGGCCGATTGATTAGTCGGTCTTTAGATATGAGCAGTAGATAGGGGGCCTGAATGCATTTCAGATATGCTAAAATTACTTATGTGTTGCAGGGCCACTAACGATTTGTGCCCAAATAGTGGCATGTTGCTCCCTGGGATAGGTAATAATCTGCTCAGTAAGAGCAAACAGGTGCAAACTATTGTTCCTTTTCTTTGAGTACCTCAAAACCTAAACTTTAATTCTTCTTAATGTGTTTGCACCCCGGTGGATAAACAACAAATGATGTGCATGGCTGCGTTGTACAAAACTCCAGTAACTGTGAATAATGTGGATGTTTATGAGCAGCTTCTCTTGGGGATTTAGTTACAACACCAGTGGGATGGCGCTTTGTGTAGGCACTTGCCCTCTGTGTTGGCCACTGTGAGTGGGTGGCTGCGTGAGTAGGTGGCAGCAGTTGAACACAGACACACACACGCCCACAAGCAGTCACACTCACACACAAAGTCTAATCCACTTGTAATATAAATGCCAGTTTTGCCAATTTACTGAGGGAGTTTTCAGACTCAGGCTCCGTTGAAAGATTTTGATCATGTGTGATTTGATCACACATGGAAAATATGAAACAGCTGCAACGGTTGGGGAAACCCTGCAGAGAAAATGTTGCATCCTCTCACTGATACGACGTCCTGTTGATCATTAATAATATGAAACATAGAAAGGCGTTCTTTGAAGTTATTGTGTTTTGTGGAGCTGAAGGGGTCGTGTGCCGGGAGCTGGTGTCGTTTCTTTCTTGTCTGAAATCCCTCTTCAGCTTTCATTAGCATTTATGTGGCGGGTACGCTCATGCTCGGCAGGAAAAAATTTGTCTGGCACAGATGCCATATTAAAACGACGAGAGATGCTGTGGGGGACACACCTACACATGCACACAACCATTTAGCAATGATGGAAAAAGTGCTGGAGGTTTCATATTTCCCATCGCTGTTTCCACCGGGGGCCAAATTAAAGATGACAGCTTCTAACTATATATGTGTCAACACAAACAAAGCAAACAGCCAGCCACACGACTGCCAGCCAAGTCATTAGTTGTGACGCTGCATGTTTTGTGTTCGAAGCAGGGAGGGGGTTGTCAGAGCTGATGGACTGGAAATAAAGAAAGTAAGTCCACTGGTGATGGATGTGAATCGTTTATAGCAGCAGCGGGGTAAATATATGGCGCTTTCCGCTCGGACTTAGAGAAACTGTGTGAGACTGTGTGAGGTTATAATGAGTTTTCTGTCACTTTATTTGAATATGTGCTTTAGGATGTGACTTTTTTTTTTTTTTGGGTTTGTGTGTGGGGCAGACACATTTTGTGAATAATTCAATTGAGCTTACGGTTGTCAGGCAAATGAATTCATCCTGTTGATTAGTAATAAAATGTCGAAGTAGTGACAGTGACAGATAACCACCTCCGAACAATTTTCTGTTCTTCCTTTGTGCTGTTTTGCCCTTTTCTGCATTCTAGTCCGTAATATTCATTCCATAAAGACATCAACAGAGGAAATACTAATATGTATAATTATGAAATGTTTAAAATGGCTGTTTTTAAAAAAAATAATATATATATCTGATGATTATGAGTATTTAAAGTGACTTTTCCTTGTTTTGAGCTCTTTTCTACTCTAGACTTTCACTGGGTGAGTGCATCTCGGTTAATAATAGTCTAAGCATAATTACAGGAGTTGAGACATGATGTTGAAACTACCAGGGGCATGGTTACGGCCCTCTCCCTCTGTTCCCCCTATGATTGCTCTAATTACAGCCGAAGCGGTCTCCATATCAGACGCGTATGACTGGATGAGAGCGGAAAGGCTGGACTTGAGAGGAATGGTTGACATTTGTGGTCTCAATAAATTTATACTGTACTCAATCAACCAGCGAGATGATTATAGGCTATGCTTGTTAATTTCTTACTGGCGAAGATAAAATGTAATATAACTTATTAAGTAGCTTTAAACACAGAGGCAGATTCAGACTGATGTTGAAGTAGAGAAGAGTCTAGTTTGAGTTTGATATCAGATGCCTAAAACTGAACCAGCTCATCCTACCCAGAGAAACGGGTATTTATGTGCAGTAGTACAGCCTATGTAAATGTTTTTTGTAAGGTGACAACCTCTGGTGGCTGCAGTGATTGTGACAGTGGAGGTAGGGTGGATGGATGGCTCAAACAAACAGAACTCTCAGCCAGGAGAGGCATTTGAATCTCACGTGCAAGAAAAAGTGAACGTTGAGTTATTTAAAGTTTTAAGTTACTTAACTTTTGTTGCAAAGTATTGCAGTTTGATACTATGGGTTATTGCAATTTTTGTTTGCTTTTTTAAAACTAGACAATCTGAAAAAGTTGAATCATACACTTCTAGAGACCTATTACCGAAAACAATATACATCTGCCTGTCAGTCTCTCAATTTTATTTCCGCAGCATCATTCCTATACTGCATAAAAACTACTAAATTACAGTAAATACTTTTTGAAGTAAACTGATACATAGGCCAAAACCTGTAGAACCTCTGAAAACTGCGCACACAACACAAATGTGAGCATATAAATTAAAATTGTTCACAAATGATATTGAACTTGAAAACTGCCCTTTCAAACCCTTGGACTTGACTGCATTTAAAAGTTGTCAACAGATTTATCACTCAAAACTTAAATACATTTTGAAGCAACTGGTTCTTGGTTTTTCATCACTGTATATAGCTGGCTTTTGTCAATTTTCCCAGCTGAAATGACAGCCTCAGCTGCCATATTTGATGAGCTGTAGCTAGCTAATTAGTCTAATGTTAGTGGGGTGAAAACACAGACTCTGGCTGACTTTTAATAACTGTTTCCAGCTGACTCATTTTAAATCCCGAATCTTGTAACAGGGTCTTTATGATGCACTCGAGGGCTGAATACATGATATTGTACTAAAAGACTGATGCTAAAGCATGTCCCAAGCAAAAAGTCAGCACTGTCACCAGCTAACGATCCTTGTAGAAGACAGAGAAATAAAGAAAAACAGCTTTGTTTTCGAGTAGTAGCTGGTATATACTACACGGTGGATGAATGGAGCTTTTTTAAGTATAAGGATGTGCTTGTTGGCTTTGGAAGTTAACAGTCAGTTACTATTGAACGTAGGAAGAAAGTAAGCTGGTCATTCTAACAATTGCACCCTATGTAATGCAGAGTAGATAAACACAGCATTTTATCCATTTCTAAGATTTTCTTATCTTGTGTCTTTCATTTTGGAAAGGTGAGATGAAACATCCTCCACAGCCTTTAAATGTCAACCATCACACTTTACCAGCCATGCTCATCACTTCAACATGAAGAGAAAGCTGAACATGCCTCACATGCCTGGTGACAGTTGCTGAGCTCGATTGGACCATCGCCTGTCAGGGAGGGGTTTAGTCAATGGCCAGATGTAGATTGCAGTGCAGCTACTGTACACTAGATATCAACACCAGTCTGAAATGTTTCTTTCCTCCGAATTAAAGAAGCGCTTCTTTCTCACTCTTTTGCACACATGCTAAGCAAACATTCTCACTGCTGTATATTTACATTACGTGTCCATATATCCTGCTCTTATATGTAGCAACATGTGTAAGCACATTCTCTTGAAGTTGCAGAAGGTCATTCAAAGAAACTCAAAGACAATCACTAACTGAAAAGTATAGGAAGTAAGTTTAAGGGAAGTAGTTAGAGCAAATAAATAGCAATATAACTTCAAAGAACCCCCTGGAATGCACTGGAAATACTAATGGGATGGTATGTAATAGTTTAAAGAGGTATTTTGATGGTATTAATTTTACCCAAGTAAATCCCAGAATTGCAATTATAGCGTATAGCTCTGCTGATTCCAAACCAGTGTGAACACATACATCCCTAAGTTATGCATAATCTGATTTTTGGCACATTCCTCTGCTTCTGTATCAGTCTTTTTCCCTAACTGACACCACTGCGGAGCATAATTAGAGGGAGAAATTTCAAAGGTTGCTTAAGAGCAAGAAATAATCAGGTGAGCTAACTTTTCTGCAGCATTTTGTGGAAAAAACTCTGCAGATTCTGTGGCATTAATATGGCAGGATTGTCCTTTTCCAAGACTGGAAAACTGTTGAGAGTTTCTTATGCAATACTAATGAGCATGCTCATACTTTACAAACACTTACACTGAGAGGCTGCCAAGACATGTGCATGTTGATGGCACAGATTTAATATGATCAATTAAAGGAGGGTTCTTATCACGGCAGACTGCTTCACTAGAATTACCAACATAATAAGCAAAAATTCCAATTACAGGGTCTCCTCGGGTAAAACTTATCCCAACAGAGTAATGCTTAAGATGAGGGCACTTGAAATTTTCCAGTCTTATCATCCCATGTTTTAATTTTTGCTACATTGATTTACCATATTTATGTAGGGTTTTCCAATAACATTCTGGTGTTGACAAATCAAAATACAACCCCAATTCCCAAAATAGTTGGGACACTGCCTAAAGCACAAACAAAAACAATATGCAAAGACTTTTTGCCTTGTATTCAGTTGAATACAGTAAAAAAAAGACAAGAAATGTAATGTTCAAACTGATAAACTATTGTTTTTTGTGTGTTTTCATATGTATTTGTGTACACTCGGTCTAAATTTGATGCCTGCAGCACTTTCCAAAGCAGTTGGGACAGGAGCAACAAAAGACTTTGAAAGCTGTGGAATTCTCAAAAAATAACTGTTTGGAACATCCATCCATTGTCCGTAACCACTTATTCTTGATGGGGCCTGGAGCCTATCCCAGCTGACATTGGGAGAGAGGCGGGATACACCCTGGACAAGTCGCCAGTTCATCTCAGGGCTGACACTTAGAGACAAACAACCACTCATGCTCACATTCACACCTACGGGCAATTTAGAGTTATCAATGAACCTATTAGGCTGTATGTCTTTGGACTGTGGGAGGAAGCCAGAGTGCTCAGAGAGAACCCACGCGGACACAAGGAGAACACGCAAACTCCGGACAGAAAGGTCCAAGCCACAAACTCCCCACAATCTACAATCCACAATATGATTAAAAGATTCAGAGAATCCAGATAAATCTCTGCATGTAGAGTGCAAGGCCAAAAAACCCAACATTGGATGCCTGTGACCTTTGACCCCTCAGGCAGCAATGTACTACATTTAAAATCCACATAATTGTATAATTCTTTATGGAGATCATGGATGTGGACTAAAGAGCAGAATGACTATCCAGATAGCTACCAGCACTAACTTTAAAAGACAACATCTGTGATGGTATGGGAGTGTGCTAGTTCCCATGGCATTATGGCTAACTGCCAGAACTGTGAATGACCCGATCTGCAGATCCAAAACGTACAAACAGGTTTTGGAGCAACATGTGTTGCCATCCAGGCATCTTTTTCAGATATGTCCCTGCTTATTTCAGCAAGACGACGCCAAGACACAATCTGCACGTGCACAACACCATGACTTTGTAGTGAAAGAGTTTGGATAACAGACTGGCCTGCCTGCAGTCCAGATCTGTCTCCCATTGAAAATGAAGCACAAAGTATGACAACAGAGACCTGGGTAGCACTTGAAGTCGTATTTCAAGTGAGAATGAGAAAGAGAAAAGGTGACGTAACACAGAGGTAAACATGCCCCATCCCAACTTTTTTGGAGCGTGTTTGAGACATTACTTCAGGATAAGTGTGTATTTACAAAAAAGAATAAAGTTAATCAGTTTGGACATGAATTATCTTGTCTTTGTGCTGTATTCAATACAAGTTGAAAAGTATTTTTTATATATATGTTTTACACAGTGTTCCAACTACTTTGGAATTGGGCTTGTACACAGCATAAGACAACCTCAACCTTTATTTCAGCATACTGACATATAAGTTTACATCACAGCACTGTCTTAGCTGCTTAGTATTCTGCTGGTGTGTGCAATGTGCCATTCAGTGTGGCCTGGAGCTGTCCACTAGCTTTACTCCACCGATAATGTTTGATGACTGTTTCATTATCATCCTCCATGGTGCTTATGACTGACATGTCGTCTTGTTCAGTCTGAAAACTCATTGAAGCACACCCGAGAGAAGAAGCACGAGGGTGTGAACAAGATAATGCTGTAGCTCATTCAGAGACTGTCTGGGGCAAAATGTGCCAGGCTCCTGCAGAATTATCTATTCAATCTTCTCCTCACTGGGGTCAAAGAAGGCAAGAAGGTGGCACGCCTCTAGGAAATTAATCTCCCTGCACGCCTTTCATCACAGTCACATCTTAGAAAAAAGATGGCTTTCTCTTTTGCTGTGTCTCCCCCACCCCACCCCTCTTTCCATCCATAGTATGCAGCATCTCTTTGTAGGTATCTTACTGGAACCTTTTTGGTCTCAGGATTATAGCTGCCAGGATTGCTGTTGCTGCTGTGTTTAGGGGTGTTACCATTTGTCATGGCTGTCTTAGATGTCTGCATCAGTCTGGTTACAGAGCTGGCTGCACATGCAAGTTCATCTTCCCCTGCCATTAGAGCTAAAATGTTAACTCATTTAAGCAGTATGATCATCAGTTACAGTACTGACATGCGCATTCCACTTCACTTGCCTCCAATACCCTGGTGGGTTTTTGTTTGGACAGGTTGATAGATGACTGGATAGATAGCATCTGTTTAGGTCTCTGTCTTGTGGCAGGCAGGACGGCAGCATTACTGTGATATGAGATTAAGCTTTATTGGCATCACTGGCACCTGGATTTGTTTCTAAATTTATTAACAATGCTTTAAAAAAAAAGTTTTGTTATCGCACAAAGCTAATTTTAACCAGCTAATCCAGGTTTAAAAATATTCTTTTTGCAAAATAAAGTAGATACAGGACAAATACTCAACGCATTTGTCATCTGAAATGTTGAAGCCTGACTGATCACTGCTTTAAAAAGCTAACCAAATAACTGCACATGAATGCAGTAAAAACAACTTAATTGACAATTCTGACGTTCTGCCATATGATGGACACAGATATCCAGTAGAGATGCACAGAGTCATTACCTGGTGGCCTGGTGGCTTGGTTGTTGGAGCTTGTGTGTCCTTGGGCTGTGAGTCCTCTGCAGTGGATGTGGGTTCGATTCCGGCATCTGGCCCTTCGCTGCATGTCATCCCCCTCCCGCTTTCCTGTATTTACTATGGCTGTCCTGTCAATGAAAGGCATAAAAGTCCCCCCAAAACTAAAGACATCAATATCTGTATCGGTTCAACAAGCAAAATGATCAGTATCTGTTGACCAGAGGTGGGTGTGATTATACTTTAAGTCACATTAAATCAGGCAAATGTTGTATTTTCTAACCTAATATTCATTAGCAATGCAATTTGTGTGTCTTCAAAGCATCAAGTTGATTTAATATTGATGTATAATTAATTATGAAACACATTATCACATCCTCATCAACTTTTATGAACTGAACCCCACCACCACCACCCCTTTAATTAAAGTAGAAATGGAAAGATATTGGAAATATAAACTTTGCAGACTATCCTGCAATTGAAGAGAATGATTTTAATTACAGTGGTTCTGTATTTTTGGCTGCAACTAACAGATTTTTTCACAGTCAATGAATCGGTGGATTATTTTCTCGATTAATCGAGGAATAGTTGTTTGTCTATAAAATATCAGAAAATGGTGAAAAATATTGATCATTGTTTCCCAAAGCATCTTGTTCTGTCCACAACCCAAAGATATTCAGTTTACTGTCATAGAGGAGTAAAGAAAGTAGAAAATGTTCACATTTAAGAAGCTGGAAGATAAGAATTTGGACTTTTTTCCATAAAAAATTACTCAAACTGATTGATCAATTATCAAAATAGTTAGTGATAAATTGAATCCGGTAATCGATTAATAATCGATTACCGGATTAATCATCGCTGCTCTACTGCGTTTGCATTTCTTGATATGTTAATTTTACACATCAGAGATTCAGTTAAAATGTCCAAAGTGACAATAAATTCAGTCTGCACAGAGAGATTTTGCAGCTTATGTATACCACTGATTATCAGTGATAAATACAAAGCCTTCCTCTGTACTGCCTCACTACAATTAACCAGAAATAGAGACAAACTCAGACACTTAAACACAAGTGACCAACACTAGGCCTAAATAAAAGGACCTGTGGGCACAGTGGCAGGTGCAACAATATTAAAGCTACAGAAATGAAGTAATTGCCTCTTTAACAGCAGAATAAAACATCACCAAAGCAAACAACATGTAGATGTATGAACAACATAAACTCCACAGTGGCTGCAGCCACGAACAAACATATTAAAGCAAATAGAGCTGCACAGTTTTTACACACCACATGTCACGCACAGACAATGCGTTGCCAGGCAACACAGCGGTTTTGTGTCATTCTCACCTGTCAACATCAATCTGAGTTTTGTGCACCACGAAGTCCTAAACAATCAGCTCTTGGTTCAACTTCGCCGCTTGACCATTCCAAGTAAATGTTATAGCGAGTCCGCTTTGCCTCCGTACCGATATAACCAGCCTGCTCAGCCCCTCTGTCCCACTGTGCTGAATGCTCCTCAAAGTTTTTGAGCTGGAATCCAAACTGTGACAGAAAATGTCAGAAAGACGAAAGCCCTCTAGCACTTGCACTTTCTGAAGCAATGAATCACTTAGCATGCTCGCCAGGTGGTGCATTAAATCAGCGATTAATTAAGGTAGATGCAAACTTTTTTTGTCATGAATAATAATGAGCAACCTCATGTAGAAGAAATATCTGTTTCCATCACATTATTTGTGCTGTCCCACATAATGTATTCAGATTCAGGTGCGTCTCTAATATCCAGTGGTGACAAAGGGAAAAGTTATTAAGGCACACCTTCGATTTGTATTTCCAGTATATCACCTCACACCTCCCTTATCCCGTTATGACTGAGAACTGTGGGGACAAAAGTGCCACTTAAGACATTGCCATTAAACTTCACGTGGTCCCACTTCCATATGTTACACTCCAGTGACAAAACAACGGGAATGGCAACTTGGAATTGGACTATTTGTCTTTCGATTTGTTGCCTCTCCGCAGCTCCAGCTGATGCCGTTGAGGGAGTTGGTTACCTCTCACGCTATTTATCCACACTGTATTTATAACAGATTGATTTCTGCCACTGACAATCTTTTAATTTTTTAGCGCCAGCTTCTCACCTGTGGTATCCCTCTGGGGAGCTGCTCACATCGCCAAACTCATACTGCTGCAGCTTAGTAAATGGAATCAGCCATCATGAGGCTGGCAAAAGAAATTAGATCAAGAGACCAAGGCTATACTCAGCAGGGTGGAGATTCGTTTACGGTGCAGGCAGTCAGCTACAGTATATGGGCTGAGAATCTGGTGGCTAAAACAGACCCACTTAGCACTAAACAGAATCACTCGTCTGCTAGAGTCCAACCAGTTTTTCATGCAGGGGTGCAAAGAGCAGCAAAATATCTTCTATCAAATAATAATTGCTGCGATTTGACAGAAATGTGATTCAAGTGTAGGAAAAATTACTGTTGTAGAAAATATTTGAGAGAATATAAAGCAAGTCATTTAGAATATCCACAGAATAAAACCTACTCATGTATCTAAAACTGGTGATAACATTGATATAAAGAGAATGCAGACAAAAAGGACAAGAGGACATTGAACAAACAAGAATTGAACTGAATAATGTACATAAAAATATAAAGCAGGAAGCAGCAAAACTGAATATCCCTTCCCTCTCAAAAGTGTTTTCAGAACTCTAATCATAAATCGCTGAAGGACATGGGTGAGGGCACAGGAAGTGATTCGGATCTGATGACAGTGGCTTACTCTCCCGGCATCATTTACTAACTCAATCTTAACCATATTACCCATATTTACCTACCCATTCACTTTCGCTCCCTCATCAACCCCCTAAGTCTTTCCCTCAATCACACGAAAAGGTTGATGAGGACAAACTTAATGGCAAGTGTAAAGTAGCCAAAGCAAAATGCAAGTTGATGACAGAATAACAAACAGAAAAGGGATTCAATTAGCTGTGTAATTGGCAGGATACCTGTCTGCTGTGGAGAGCATGAATCATATCTTTCACTGGGAGGAATTCATTATCATTGTTGTTTACGCTTCATAGGTGCACTGTTGACTTTGCATGTTTTTTCTGAGTCATCCATGATTTTTAAAGTCAAGTCTACCTTTGTAAGGCATGCCAGCTGTGAGAAACAGAATTATGCAGCTGAAAACATACAACAGCAGTGACTGGCAATTTCTAATGGGGCATTTTTTTAATATGTGACAAGAGGTGTTATCACTTTAACTTAAAATGTTTACTACTACTTTTTATGTGTTATGAGACATATCAGGAGCGAATAAGCAGTACACGTCATGTCTGAGCATTTCTTGCTTTGAAACTGCAGTGAGCAAGAGCAGTCTCATAAAAACAGATTCAGTCAGGCTGGGTATATGACATCATAAACCTAAGTAACCAATCCCATTAATCATTTGCAGCAAAATCCAGCCCACAGGAGACACCAGGTGCAGCTACTTAGGGGTAGGGATGGGGGTTGGGGGTGTGGGTGGTGTGAAGAGGGTGGGGACTGAGAAACGAGAAAACAAGACCCTATTTGGGCTCGTCCATTTGTATCACTTCTGGCTGTGCCGAGTTAAACCACGCCATGCTGATTTGCATTTTCATCACCTCTTATAATGCACTGAGCTATGCTGGAGATGGACCATATCTGGAGGGGGGCCAAAACAAGCTCGACCCACCTCCAAGTGGATTGCGATGACTTCTCATCAATTGCGGCCAACATGCAATACCCCCCTTCTTCCCCTCAAACAAGCGCATGATGTGACTCAACTTGTATATGAAGGAGAACCGAGAGAAAGATCTTTTTAAAAGCCTCATTCAGCTCACAGTACTTTTGCAGCTTCTAACTGAATGTCTGTGGTTTCAAGTTTTAGTTTTTCTCCTGCATCGCTGTTGCTTTCAGATATCTATGTGCCTTATTTTCACTTTCACTTTCACTTTCAGCTGTACAGCAGTACATGTTCTGATTTTGCTGCTTCATAATAAAGGCTTTTAAATAACAGAATAACAGGGGTCTTTATTGTGAAGAATGCATAGGAAGTGAAGTGTTTATTTATTGTTTTGCAGCCACTCGACTCAAGCTAAACTCATCTTCAGTTACAAGACATGCCTAAGCAGGTAGTCTTGTTAGCATGCTGGGCTGATGTGCCAAATCAAACTAAAGTCAAGCCAGGCCAGCACAGGTGTGTGGAAGAAGGGGTATACGTGTGCCTCGTCCATTAGGCCCGTGACAAACACACTCTTGGTAATTTCATGGCAGGTTCACTCACTTAAGGCTTGGATATAAGGTGAGATCAGAAAGAATACATCCATGCATTAGAGGTTGTGAAAATCATTTCGACTGACATTCACTACTTTCATCCCGTTCAATACAGGGCTGTCCCTGTAATGATGCACTGACCATTTGGTAATTTGTGCTCAGTGAGTTTCACACCCTAACCCTTTGAAAGAAATTGTTGCCCTGCGTGTTCTTCATACTGCAGCTTAAGCTTGACCCATTAATCATCCACAAATAAATCAGACCTTTAAAAATAAAAAATCTTTTGTTTCTGGGAATACCTCTATAAAATATAACCTGAACAATCTCCAGCTCATTGTGTTGCTCATCACAGTCCCACATCTACCTCTACTGAAGGTAATTAGTGTGGAGCTCCACCGACATTTTGGTCAGACTCATTAAAAATGATGCGTGCATGTGATTTTACCCAACACCTGCCAAATTACATCAGTTCAACAATAATATTCCAGATATTTGTATTAAATGTGAACAGTCTAAAGGCAGACTTTTTCAGTGCATGTGGGACTCCAAAGAGATCGAAACTTTATTTTATTTTATTTTATTTAACCTTTATTTAACCAGGCAAGTCATTAAGAACAAATTCTTATTTACAATGGCGGCCTGGCCTTTTTGGTGCGAGATTTCATGAATAATACAAAAAATGCTAGCTGTAAAGCTACCCCTTGATCCTAAAATGTTTATTTTGGGGTCATATCCTCCCACTCTCATCATTTCAAGAAATAAACAAGCTTAAACATTAATATGTGTTTTTCTCCAAGCAAAGCATTCAATTGCCTTATCATGGATGAACATTCAGAGGCCACAGGTGGGCCAGTGGTTGAGAGAAATTAGTAATTGTAATGCTATGGAGAAGTTATATCCTGTTATATCCTGAAACAGAAAGGTGAAACCTTTGAAAAAATTTCACCCAGCCACTGAGGAATGATAGCGTGTCAGATATGTGGTGACAATGGGAATCCATGAGAGATCTGGTTAACAGTTATAGAGGACTACACATGATCACCAACCTTTTTTCTAATTTTTCAACAATAAATAACTAAATTAAAAAAAGGATGCATGCACTTCCCATTGTTGTGGATTGGCAGGAACGTACAATCCTGAAATTGCAGTGTGCCGTTGGATTGGCATCACTACACCCTGTACTACATCTCTCCTCCGACTAGCTCACCAAGATACCAGACTGGCGCAGTGGGAAGAAATAACCTTGGCGTGCCTCAGTCCGTGGCTGTGGGCTGTGGCGCTGTGTTTTGTGCTGTGCACTGACACTCATAGACACTATACTTAGCAGGTAATTTTAGTTTATTGTGTTCGCATGCTAACATTTGCTTATCACAGTTCGGTGTTAATGTTTTTTTTTCCTCACTTGCCCAGTCAGGCAAGTGTGTCAGAAATCTACTTGCTAAATTGTCCAATTTTTTACTTGCCCCTATACAAATGGTTTTATATATTAGCAATTATCAAATAACAACAAAGAATTAAGTTAATTGTCATGTTTAATCTAGAGCTGCATTGTCTAAATTTCAGAAAATAGTGAAAAATGTTGTCTTCAAATGTCTTGTTTTGACTGTTTGAAACCCAAAAATAATCAGCTTAATATGATAATAAACAGAGAAAAGCAGGAAATCTCTATTCTGGGGGCTGAAAACAGCATTTTCTGTATTTTTCTATATTTGGCCATAACCAAAGTACTGGACAAATGAAGATTTTGACCTGCTGATGACATTAAAAGAAAGTTATTACATTTAATCCTAAGGTGGACATAAATGTCTGTACAAAATTTCACTGCAATCCATCTCATGCTTGTTGAGGCATTTTGCTCTAAACCACAGACGTCAACCTAATGGTCATGCCAGGGAGAAAGTCAGGGGATCACAAAAGTCATTCAACTTAATCGTCTGGGAACTATAACTGCCTGCACAAAATGTTGTGCCAATCCAAAACTTTGACCTGCTGGTGCCACATGACAAGTCAGGGGATCCATTCTCAGCACATCATGGATATCTGTACCCAATTTTGTGGCAATCGAGACATTTCACAAAAACCAAAAAACATTAATTGTATGGTGGCACTAGACCAAAGTCAGGGGACCACCAAAGTCATTGGGATTTATTATCTGGGCACTATGAATTTCTGTACAAAATTTCATGGCACTCCATCCAACAGTTGTTGAGATATTTTGGACCAAAGTGTTGATACGATGGACCAACTGGCACCCATAGAGCCATACTGCTGCTATAGCTATAAAAGCTTGCCTCCAGTGTGACTACAACTAGGCACAACACAGGCAGCTTTATATGAGTACACTAGTCAATAAATTATTCTACTACGAGCATTTCAGAAATATAGGTTTTAAAAAGCACCTAATAAAAATGGCAGCCTTTTAGCATTATTAAACTAAGCCCAAGCACTTACGGTAAACTAGTCCTGCAGTAAACACGACACGTAACAGAAAACAATCAGCTTGTCCCTGGCCACAGGATAATAATGTATAGAACTGAGCTTTTCATGTCGCATTGTAGCATTAATACCTCCATTCCTTTCCTTTCATCGGGTTATACTTTGTTGGCCAGATGACAGATACAGTCGTAATATACAGTACTGTAAATGTCACTCTTGGCTTCACTGAAGCATGAAGAGTTTGAGGGCTAATTCACAGTTCAATCAGGTCGCCTCATAAAAGTCCAACATTAATAGGCGCTAGAAGTGAGGCTGACCTTGTGTGCAGCAATAAAAGTAATAAAGTCATGATCATTCATTATAAGTGGGTAGTGGACTGCCTGATAATCTCTGAGTCATTAGATCATTCAATAATAGAGGCCTGTTTTTCAAATAACAGGCCAATGTTAGATAACTCTGTGGGATGTTGGGTAACATGAACAATCAGACAATATGATGGTTTCTAATAAAGTGACAAATCTGACCTTTCTGGAGATTACATGGTTACGTTTTTTGGTGGGAATGTAGAGACAATGCTATGGTCATTTTTGCAGGCCTTAATCATTGTGGCCGTGACTCAGGAGGAAGAGCAGGTTATCCACTAATCAGAAGGTCAGCGGTTTGATCCTGTTCAGTCTGCATGTGAAAGTGTCCTTGGGCAAGAGACTGAACCCCAAATTGCTCCTGATGGCTCTGCCATGTGGTGTGTGAGTGAGCATAGAATCATCGTGGGGTGTTTTGGATGGAGCGCTGTACCGCTTCTGATGAGCAGGTTGGCACCTTGCATGGCAGACTCCGCCATCTGTCTATGAATGTGTGTGTGAATGTTGACATGTGTTGTAAAGCGCTTTGCCCCATATAAATGCTGTTCATTTACCATTTAATTTGTGATATTTGTGTTAAGGTGTTTCTTTATTTGTTTGTTTCTAGAATACAGAGGACAGAATAGCCCTACAAAAAAGCTATTCATGTTCAAGAATCCTCAGGAGTTCAAAGGATACAAATGAAGAAATAGATACCAAAAGATTAAGTTGTAAAACTATCCTTCATTCACTTTTAAGCTTAAGTGTAAACATGAGTTTAGAGTGTTCTTCATAAAGATCCTTAATTTTTAAAGAGTGTAGAAAGAACAGACTTGCCGTTGTTGTCTGGGAGACAGAAAGAGGTCAGAGTAGTAAACATGTAGGAACCAATTTCAGTGGCAATATAAGATATGGCACATAAAATCTGTCTCAGTTTTATACTGCAGCATGATGTGCTTGCTGCAGTGAAACACCTGTCTGTGTATTGTTTTAAAGAAGAAACTTCTAAAAAACACCAGGAAGGGAGATTTAAAGTTCACAGCCTTTATTCAATGTAAATAGAATATATTCTTCAATAGTTTTGCTTATTACTGTGCTCGTTTTTAGCCAGGTCTGTTTACTAGCTAATATGCAAGTATTTTCTCAGGTTTTATTCACTCAGCCTGAAAGTGGAAGGTTGCGGAGCCAATTGAGAGTAAAAGTACTGTTTAAGAGCTGGGAGATGATTGCAAATCGTCTGAAATTCATACAAAAACAACTAATTAGATGTTAGTATGTGATGGGGTGCGAGTGTTGTGTTTTAAATGGAGTGATTTAATGATTGTGAAGTAAAGGGATAGGCACATCATATCTATCTTAGCATAGGTAACATCTCAGACAGACAATCTGATTCCATGCATCTTAATGCCAGTTGGGCAAGTGACAATTCTTTAAAGCAATAGTTCAGATTATTTTCAGATAAGGTACTTTTCAATAGTCAGTTACATGTGGGTCAGCATGCTGTGAGTTTGGAGAAGCAGCATGAGTACCAGCACCGAAGCTAAGCAATGCACTGCTGTGCTGTTGACAGGGTCAGCACCAAAAGGTATTTTAGCCACTTAAAAAGGTCCATCCAAAAAATCCCATATCAGTTTAATTATGCACTATATTTAGAATATTTTAACCACTTTATTTTGCAGTCAGACAGCCTTTTCTGATGGAAAACCACTGTTACATAAGCCAAATATCGTTCTCTCTGAATCAACCAAACTCCATTAGCAAAATCAGTCATTTTACCTCGCAGGACACGGAAGTTGCTGGTCTCCCGCTGTCTCGATCTGTTAGTTAGTTTGTGTTATTGTGAGACTTCAGTGAATCCAAAGCATCCTTACAAAACACTGAAGTCACAAAATAGCACAAGAAACAAATCAAGGCCGTGGTAAAGTAGTGGCTGGTTTGTGAGTAAAATTACTGACTTCGCCAATGTAGCTTGGTTTGTTTGGAGAGAGCGATATTTGGCTTATATGGCGGCTGTTCCTGTCATAAAAGGTCAGATAAAAATGTGGATCATTTATACGTGGTTAAAATACCTTTTGTTGCTGACCCCGTCTACAACAGTTCATAGCTTACATGCTGGTGCCCCTCTCTGCTTCTCCAAACTGGAGCGTATTGACCGGCATCCACTGTAGCTAACACTGCTGCATATTGATAAGTACCTTATACAACCCCACATCAAACAATCTGAAATATCTCTTTAATTCATGTGAAACACAGAAAAAGGTAGCCTCAGCAACATTTTTTGATGAAATATTTAGAAGTGATACGTTTTACTGATGTTTCTGGTTTTGACTGAAAACATATTCAATACTGGCACAAAATATCGCCTGTTGGCAATTTTGCCGGCAAAATATTGATGACTACTGTATATCAGCCTTCAAAGAGCCGTTAGTCAAACCCTGGCAAGGAAGGATCAAGACTAAAAACTACAGAGGAAATACGAATGTGTCTTGGCAACCTGTTATGTGTTTGTGTGTGCAGCACATACAGCGCTGCCTGCATATAACCACTCATGCATGTGTGTGTGTGTGTGTGTTTGTTTGCGTGTGTGTATGTGTGTGTGTGATGCCTGTACAGAGAGCAAAACTCTGCTGGGCTGCTGGGGAGGGCTTTGAGCTGCTGGATGCTGTTTTGTGAGGATGATTAATGACTAGACTTTGGCGCGCTGCTCTGTGAAACCATTGTAGCCTTGAAGCCTGATCCTCTTCTATATAATGTAGTGAGAGATAGAAAATATTGAAAAATTAGTCTCCGCCTTGTCAACAACACAGTTCTATAAGTAAAATACAATGTTATAAAACTACACAAGGAAAAACGTGCATGATGCAGTCATACTTTTGCTTTATCAAATAAATCATGTCAGTCAATGCTCGTATAGAGCCACTCTTTTATGTCTTTGCTGTCATGCATTCGTAAGTGATTTTTAATCAATAGGTAAGCATCAGTGAGATGGATTGTACAGCCAATGCCATCTATCAGCCGAACCCTATTTTACTTCTGTTTGTTTTCCTTCATTTTCTCCTCAGCACACGTTGGTGCCCTCCCTGTTTATCCCTCACCCCATCTCATCGTCTTATGCCTGCTGTCTTTGCACTTCTCTGTAGTGATATATCTGCCTGTGTACCTACTCTTCTACCTCTATCTCCTTCCCTCTAATTGACAGTCAAGTCCCTCTTCCTGGTTCTTTGTCAGCATTGTCCTCTTTTCTTTGTTTTTTTTTTCTCGTTTTTTTTTCTTCCAGCTACTGTTTACCTACATAACCACCTCTTCAACTCTTCTGTTTGTTCATAAAGCCCCCGCCCATCCTTCCAAATTTACCTCCTTTTCTTCTGATATGTCACTCGGATTATAGAGGATGACAAGGTTTACCAGCATAGTCCTTGGTGGCAAAGTACATGAATATTTATATGAATACAAAAGCGTCTGCAGGCTGGCTTGTCTGTTTTTGCCTGATTGAAGTGTCAGCTAAATCTCTCCATTCCTGGGGAGAGCGTGGCCACAGGTCCCATGAATAATAGAGAAAAAGTACTGGAAGTTCCTTAAAGTTGTTCAAACTTCATGTCTCTGTTTTTTACATTCTACAAACACTTACTTTCTACTCTGATCATCTATACTGACCCATGTGGTTATGAAAAAACACACACTCCACACGGGGTAATTATCCATTTGCTAAAACCCAATGATTGTTCAGTCATAGCTTAGCAACCGTAACTAGGCACAGCGGGCCTGTCAAGCTTTTCTACATGTATAGAAATCCAAAGCGGTGCGCACAGAGCTGTATTAAGAGAAATGCTCCGTTTATAAAGGCTTTGGAGAGTGGTGTCTTCTTTTTAGGCTTTCCAAAACAAAAAACACAAGATCAAAAGTGTAAGGAATTAATTAAACTTTGGTCTTGTTCATGGACCGTATATAATACTCAGTGGACGGAGCTCCCAGGTCTGAAAAGTGAAGCTAATGCGGAAGTGTTTTAAACCTGTATTCCAGACGAGCCAAAACCAAGCAGCGCCCAGGTCGCAGCACACAAAACAATGGTGATGTCATGGTCGGTTCACACTTGGTCTTGTCTTACGTATGCTGCAGAAGTTAGCACGTTTTGCTGACTAGCTCACTACATGCAGTCATAACCCAGCATTAAAAATACTCTTGGTTCATGACAGCACATCCACTGTGTACTATGTTTTTTTGCTAGTCGCTACCACCAATAAAGCTTAAGAAATCTTTCTTTCTTGTCCAGGATTATATTGGAATTATATAAGAGTTCAGTCTTGCATTATTCCTCATCATACTTATGAGAGTGTAGAAGCTTCGCCCTGCAATACAAGTCAAGTCAAGTCAGCTTAATTTATACAGTATAGCACATTTCATACAACAAGCATAAGCTCAATGTGCTTCAAGATACATCGTACATGATACACATAAAATATTATATAAGATAATAAAGTATTACATATATAAAAACAAGCAGGACATGATAAAAACACAAGATAAGAAGGTATTATTATTATCATCATTCTTAAATAAGGGAGATAACAATAATACTGAATCCTAAAATAAATAAAAATACACTTAAAACCTTACTAAAAGCTTGTGGAAAAAAGATACGTTTTTAGTCTGCTTATAAAAGAGAACACTGTTGTAGCAGACCATAATTCATGTGGAAGAGAATTCCAGAGAGTAGAACCATAATGACTCAAAGACCGAACTAAACTAAACTAAACTAAACTAAACTAAACTAAACTAAACTAAAGCACCATGAGATGATTTAGAGTTGATTTTAGGTACAATGAGGGGACCTTTATTTGTCGCTCTAAGGGATCTCTCTGGTGTGTCCTCAGCGAGCATGTCAACGACATAGGAAGGCGCTAAACCATTAAAACATTTAAAAACATTAAGAAGGATTTTACAATCAATGCTTTGTTTTACTGGGAGCCAGTGAAGAGAAGATAAAATAGGAGTTATGTGGTTAGACCTTTTAGTTTTTGTTAAAACTCCGGCAGCTGCATTCTGAATAAGCTGGAGTTTATTTAATGTCTGCTTTGTCAGAACAATAGTGTTTGTTTATCTGCATTCTACATGGACCATCAGCTTGGGAGGATGCTGACTTTTTGCCTGGGCCCCTTCCCAGCATGATATTAATATATGCTTTTGCTTACCACCATCTGAAGAACCAGTTACAAAAAAGTGAGTGGTAAATCTGCAAACATTATCACTGTAGGCTGCCTATGTGACATGTGAGAGTGAAAAGCCTACCAGGCAGTAACTGAAGGGGTCGGGGCTTGATTTTATGAGTGGGTGAGTAAATGAATGAATGAATGTGGGAGTAACACACTGTCTGGATCCATGAGGTGCTACATATCTAGCTTTGTCTGCTACCTTCTCGTATGGATAAAGACTTTGTTAACCAACGCACAGAATTGTCGATCCCCTCAGAAAACCAGTCAACGTTTCTCCACAGGACACAATGCTGAGCTCCCTTTAAAAAATACTCCAAGCCCAATAGCTATCACTGGTTATAAATCTGCGAGCTGAGGGGCAGACAGCCTCCAGGCATTTTAGAGTGAATGCAGCCACATGTCTATAAATTATGTCCATAATACAGAGGTGAGAGACAGCTTGACTTCTCTTTCCTCTCCCCGAGAAACTCTTTTTTTCTGTAAAAGTTAAGTTTCTTCTCAAGTTTTTTGTTGAATTTATTTATATGTGCTTAAAAGGAGAATTTGTCAGCAGTCCACATGCCCAAATGTTTGTAATAAGGGGATTATCTCAGTAAAGTAATACCTAATGTACTAGTCTGGGAATGGGAGACTAATTAGTGTGTTTAGTCATAGTGAAAAACAGGGTGTTTATCAGTGTTCAGCTTAAAAACATCCAACATCAAAAACAAAGGCTTTTTGCATACTTTAATAACCGCATCAGAATATGCATTACAGATGAATTTATATTTAATTGCAGAAACATTCATAGGAGTGTCACAATTCTCCAAATCCTCCATTTGATTTGAACTTTTGATTCTGCACTGATAGCTATGCCATTGTTAGACTATCCAGTCTTGATTGGTAAAGATCAACAGATCGTTGGTTTTATGCCCTGACAGCATTAACATTTTCAAATTCTTCTTTAAAAATTGGTCTATATTAAGGGTAACTCAATTTCATTCCGGGCCATATCAGCTTTATGGTGGCCCTCAAAGGGCCGGTTGTAAATCTAAGATTATGTAAATGTATGTACTTGTTATCATATTACATAATAGCCCCTGCAAATTATTATTGGTTTTAGTAATAACTAGTTCTGGAAGCAGAAGTTTAGGAAATATAATGGCAAGCAGACAATCAAGTGTGCAACTACTATGCAATTTATTTAAATAATGAAATATGTAGATTAATAGGCCCATAAGTAATAAAGTCACAATAACATAAGGTTTGATTGAGTTAATGTAGCCCTAGCTTACAAGCAAGGTTTCAAATTCAAAATGTATATGCTATTTGCTTAAAAATAGCTTAAAAAACTATTACTGTTATCATTACTAGCTACAACCAGTCGCTTAGAGCGCAGCTGCTGAAAATGGAGGGGAAAAGCTTATGATATCAAAAGGTATCTAGTGTATACTGTAGTGACTAGACACCTTTAGTGCTCAGATAAAAATTGCTCTCATGGGCCACATAAAATGAGGAGCCAGGCCAGATATGGCCCACGGGCCTTGACTTTGACACATGTGGTCTATATGACATCAAGTGTGATATAATGGCCGATAAGCTGCACTGTTGTTTTCGAAGTGTTGTTTTTTCTTCTAACACACGCCTGAAGCTTCAAGTAGGCAGGGGCTGACAGAAAAAGAATCACTGATTCTGCCTTTGATTTTGATTATTGAAATTGAAAGCTAACGTCGATCCATTTATGATTTGATAACAAAATTGTGACACCCCTAATTATTAATAGACAATAAAACAAAACGGACCCAACACTGAACCTTGGGGTACACCTTTGTCTATGCTTAGAAATCATCCACTGTACATGCTGAACCTATCAGACACCCAATTTATGAACCAGTTGTCACTGGTATTATTGTATTAAGAGAAGAGTGTGCTACACACCACTGACATTGTCTACCTTGCTTTTTTCAAAGTGGACACATCTGTAGCAGCTTGTCTTCATTGCTACATTTAGAATTACTTGAGGTTAACCGCTTTTCAAAGAGAGACAAAGTGACATAAATATGTATCAATGGCTTGAATATGAATATTTACAGTATTAGTTTGTGCTTGCAGACTATTGGCCCAAAGGAGGGCTGGCAGGTGTACAGCTCGGCCCAGGATGCTGATGGGCGCTGTATCTGCACAGTGGTGGCACCGGAACAGAGCCTGTGCTCCAGAGATGCCAAGAGCAGACAGCTCCGCCAGCTACTAGAGAAGGTAAGCACATGTAATGGGGGGATATTTACCACCCCAGAGAAGCAGCATGCCCCCCCACACACACACGCAAGCAAACACACTCTCCTGTTAAAGATAGGAATGATGAGGGAACAAATCTCTACAAGCTTTACTGTCTTTTTGAGGAGTGTAATACTGCAGTACTAGATGTTTTATCAAGTGAATTGAACACAGGTATGCTGCTGCTAGGCTTTGCCACGTTCGCTCTTTTTCAACAATAGACTGTTACACGCTTAGAAACATGCAGAGGCTCACCAGGGACAACTCATCAAAGTGCCTTTCAATTAGCTGCAGTGAAAGGGAAGGACAGAAAGGAAGGAATCTATTCAAGTGTTGACTTAACTTTAAAATACTATACTATACTATATTATACTCTACCATTATATACTATATCATACTATACTATACTATACCATACTATACTATACTATACTATACTATACTATACTATACTATACTATACTATACTATACTATACTACTATACTATACTATAATATAATATACTATACTATACCTGGTTATAACTGAAAATTATTGTTAAGTGTGTTTTATGCATTACAAAAATAAAAGTGTGCAGCACGGAGATAAGTTACAACATAACTCTCAGTAACAACAAAATAATCAGCCCACACATGCCCCCATGTAAATCGTAAAATGTACTCATATTGATCAAGGAAAGCAGCTATGGTAGAGCATTGCTATCTAGCTTTATTGCTGCTTAGCTAGCTAAGCATCTACACACAAAACAGAATTTTATTGTTCACACAAGATAGCATACCTCCATTGGGCTCTCCTCCTCCTCCTCTCTTCGTTTTCTCCCTTGCACACCTGAGGGCAGGACCGTTTCATTATGTAATAAAATATTAAAATAAATATCTGCTTCTTGACTAGACCAGGCCAGGTCAGGGCTAACCAGGGCAGAAGAAAAACTGTGAAGAACTAGGTGTTCGAAGTGTATTTCTTTCTTTTTTTTAAATGTTCATTTGCATTTTTTCCTTTGAGGGTGATTAGCGCCCACCAGATGCTGGCGCCCTAGGTGACCACTGATATGGCCCATGCCTTTAGCCAGCCCTGATCAGGGGACAGTTACAGTATATTAAAAATGCATTAAATTTCACCAATTAGCTTTTTGTCACAACAAGTATAGTAATCAGTAAATATGCATTGTTTTACTAGAATATCATGGTGTTATTTATTTATTTAATATTTATCAAATAACAGTTATTGATGTTTGTTTGTTTGTTTATGCATTACCATAGGCCTATCTTGAGATATTGTGTTGACAACTGTTACAGATGATATTGAATCGCTCTGTTTATAATATAAATAAG
>JAJHUR010076581.1:13611-70004 GCA_027495735.1 Lutjanus campechanus | reverse complement strand
TTTGTCTGGGTGGTTAATAACACTTGTTTCTGTGGTCTCAGAACACATACTTATTAATTCTTTATACAGACTTAATAGATAATAGATCAAGTAGTCCAAATGGCACTGGCCTTTTTAACATGTATCATATGCACATTTGTTAGAGTCACATGGCCTTGGTTAATACAGTAAACACTTATTATCTATTGGCCAATTGTTCAGCAGTAAACCTGGAGCTGCCTTGTAATGAAACACATTAACCCTACAGGAGAACCAGCAGCAGGATATTGTGTCAGCATACTGAGTTATTGGTCAAGTGTCAATCTGAAGTTCCTTATTGCGTAAACTTCAGCTCAATCAGAATTTAGCTTTTTCTGTTTTTCTGTTTTTGTTTTTTTTATTGCTGAGTCATCATTTTGTTAGAGGAAACATGTATATTTGAAAGGGCACTATTCAGCTCACTGTTGAAAATGACACAACATGCATTTTCCCTTTTTATAGTTCCTGTTTCAGGATAAAAAACACGAAGCTGTAAGCTTAAACAGAATAACTGGAACCACTACAATTAACAGCACAATGTATTGTCACACAACGATGCCAATATTTCTCTCTCTGTGTGTCTGTCTGAGTAGAAATTTAATATTAAAGCTTCATATGTGTAGTAGTAAACACAGAGGTTTTGTGTTGGATTATATTGCATTGTCAGGTGTTGTGTTTATTTTGGCCAGCTGCTGTAGTGTTGACAGCTTTTGGTCATGCTGATTGAAGATTTTGGCCTCAGAACTATGCCGTCAGCACAGCACAGAAAAATGTAGCCTCTCTACATGTGACACACAGCCTGTTGTTCAGATTTCTCCTTTACATTTCCTTTGTGTCATGACAAAGCGGCCTCAGACACACAAGCTGGTATTGTCTGTACCAGTACCGTGAAGTCACATCCCTGTTTGCATTATACAGCCAGAGGAATTAAAAATGTTCAGTTCCTTATGGTTTTAATGTTTTTCTTAGTTTGTATCTTTGTTCTTTTTCCTATAATTTGTTTTTTGGTTGTTCAAGTGATTGTTTTGAGATTAGATGTTGTTATACGCTCTGTTTCATCTTTATATTTAATTGTTTTTCTCTTTAAATGTGTATTTAATTTAGTGTTTTTATGACACATGCGTTTTACAGGGATGCAACTAATGAGTATTTTCATTGTCAATTAATCTGACAATTAGGGTTTTTTTCTTTCTTCCAAAGTTCAATTAGTTGTTTGATCTATGAAGTGTCTGAAAATGGTGAAAAATGGCGATCTGTGTTTCTGAAAGCCCAAGATGGTGTCCTTAAATGTTTTGTTTGGTCCACAACCTAAAGATATTCAGTTCACTGTCATTGAGGACTTAAGAAACCACCAAATATTGACATTTAAGAAGCCGGAATCAGAGTTTTTGACTTTTAATTTTAAGAAATATTACTCAAACCGAATACCAAACTAGATGGCGATTAATTCATAGTCAACTAATAACAATACCAATAATTGTTGGAGTTCTAGTGTTTTGTTACATTGCAACTTGACTTAACCTAACTTTCCTCTTGTTTTGAACAGGTCATATTCTTGGATGATAAAGTCTCATCCTTCATACAGATCCGTGGGTCCATTCCTCTTTTCTGGGAACAGCCAGGAATCCAGGTAATGGAAACTAAACCTTTCCTGTAAAGCCACCCTGCAGTCATGAATATGAGGTTTTCATATATTACGCCACATTATATGAAACTCATAAAACATCCTTCATGTTTGTGAACAAGTCCTGAGCATTTTGTAAATGCTGCAGCTGTAGATAAGGCTCACACAGTCTCAGCTGATTGCACAGTGCAAGTGTAAACACTGAACTCTGATGTAGCCTACGTGGAGCTCTTGCAAAACAAGAAAAAAAGACTTTCATTAAAATATGTTTGGTAATTATGTCTGTTAAGACAGTATAAGGGGGATGAAAAGTATCTTTACCCTAGTTTTAACACGTTTTGTCCATGCTGTGTTCAGAAAAATTCCATTAAGGGTGTTTTGTCGCAACTGAATGAGAATCGGCACCCTAAACAGCTGGATGAGAACCCCCACCTGGTATAACCTTTTTTATTTCTCGGCTCTTGCTGGTGCTGGTGCTTTCGTACTGCAGAGAGGGGTTTTCTGTGCAATGCCAAAAGGCAGGGATGAAAGCCAGGGCAAGATCCCATACTGAATACATGTCGAGGAAATGCTATGTTTGAGATTTAAAGCAGGAACTAGCATCACCCATTAAGTGCACACCATAAACAACGTCATTGGGATCCTCCTGCCCTTGCCTTGACATTGCACAGACTGATGGATTGGATTAAGGCAGACGTGGGGGAGGTTAATGATAGATACAGCGGTTGGTAAAGGGCATTTTTCTGTTTTCCTCAGCTCCCAGACTTCTTTGGTCAGGTGAGAGCCTGGTCTGAAAACATCCCTTAACCACTCCCCTTTCACTTAGTTTGCTGATATTACATCAGGTAACTGGATAGGTGTTAATTGATAATATGGGAAAAGATAAGTGTAAAAGAAAGCCAAGAGAAGCCAAGACCATATTAGTCACCTATTCAGTCCACAAGGTCTATGGTTTGGTCAAATCAGAGGGTAGTGGGCTCGGGATTGTTTTCAGACAGAACCATAGTCCTCCTGCTTTAAAGCATTGTTTTAGCTCTTAGTCCCCCTCTACCGATTGTGGCTTTGTAGGCTTATTTTCTCCTCCCCATACTGTCAAATTCATTCCCTGAGCAGGATGGATAGTTTTGATTTTTTTTTCCCCCAGAAGAAGAGTTATTGATCTTTCTACAGATAGTTTACTTTAGAAATAGTTGTCATAACTGCAGTGTCATAAAACCCTGCAGGGAAAGATTTAAATCAGTCAGGCTGCCCCCTCTTAAAGTGTAAAGTTAGGATTATTTTAAGTAGGTTGTACGAGGAACTTAGCGATAGTCAGTATATTGCCTACTGTAGATTGTGGTCAACACACTCCCTGGGTTGGAGAAGCAGGGAGGAGTACCAACATGGAAGCTAAGAAATAAACTGCAATAGGCAGAGTCAGCAGCAAAACATATTTTAGCCACCTTTTTGACGTCCACCTAAAAAGAATCAGTTCCACTTGAAGTGTACACTATATTTAAAATAGCCAAGGAAAAATTAAATCGAAAAAATATAGTATATTTATAAAAAAAATACATATATTATAAAAATATATATATTTATAAAAATAAGTATATTTAAAATATTTTCACTGCTTTACCTCTCCATTAGACAGTCTATTCTGACAACTGTCCGCCATGTCTCCGACGTAACTAGACTACTACGACAAAAACAGCAATTTTACCTGCACAACACAGGAGCTGCAGGTCTCCTGCTGCCTAGATCTATTAGTTTGTTTGTGTCATTGTGTGACTTTGGTGACTCAACTAAATAACTGTGCAGAAGTCACACAATAAATTAAACCTTTTTTAGGTGTCAACAATATCTTTTATTGTTGATGCTGTCCACAGCAGTACAATGCTTTGCTTGTGTGTCGGTACTATACTATAATCTGAACTATCCTTTAACCGATTAGTTGCTAGAGTCCTGGTTGATCCCAAAATCTTTTTTTTTTTTTTTTTTTGCATGTTTTGGGGAAAGACCTATAAGTGGAATTAGTCATTAGTGCAAAATGATCACATGTGGCATCACCATAGTATTCACAAATATGGTTTAGGTACTAGATTTCAAGAAATCCTTCTGAAAGTAGCATGAAATATGTAAACTTGAAATATAATGTTGGCATTAAATTATTGAAGTTGCATAGAACAGTCAAAAGTGAGTTAAAAGGGTGATTTGACCAATGACACTGCAGGTGTTGTCTGTTATGTTGTGGAGGTTTTGGTCTGAGGTGTGCACCTGTAACCTGAGTCCTTTTTAGATGCCATCTTAGGAAGTTATTAAATATGCATAGTGTAGACTTGCACAACAGTGGAGAGAGGAAGGAGTGACAAAATGGCAGCAGCATGGAGCAAAATGTCTCGCCCTGCCAAACACAGTCACAGGCCCAGCCAAAATAGACGCAGATGAACACAAAGCAGAGGAAAAGATTAGCAGGCGGTGCAACAGAAAAGGGAGAGACTGGAGTTGTAAAGACGCAGTGAGAGTTTAAGTGCACTCAGGAGAGCCCAAATAATGTGCCAAGAGAAAATGCAGTGATGTGATGACTGGTTTAGACCCAGAATGTGTTTGTTACTTGTTACCTGAATTGAGTGACCAGTAGGAGGAAGACAGATGGTGCAGCAGGGATGATGATATTTGATTTTCTTACTTTCAGTCGCTGAGACGCTATTAGAGACAGGATGAGAGGAGAACTGAAAAGCAAGAGAAGGTTGATAAAACTTCACAGGCACGGATGTGTAGGGAGCAACAAGGGAACAAGTAAGGACCTGCAGTGCAGAGTGAGTTGCGACGGTGCAAGGGTCCTGCTAAGCCTGTCAAGGTGTGGTCATGTGTGGTCATGCCTGCCTTTACTTATCTGTGAAGCTCTTTGGTGTTTCTCATGATTCAGTCGGCACCAGTATACTCTGAAAATGAGGTAGTATAAAGGACAATTAGCGAGACAAAAAGCAAGCAGAGAGGAGGGGGGAAACCTGATTAAAAGTTCTAATAGAGGTGTTTGAGAGATGATAGGAAACAAGATTTCTCTGCTGCTCAGCGTCTTTGTCTCTGTATGAACAAATCTCCCTGCTGTCCCTGTGTTGCTGTTGTCCAATGCCATTCTTTGTTTTTGTTTTTTTGCCAATTAAGGTCTTGTTTCCACTGTTCAAATGTTATCCAAAATTTCTGTCCCAACCTCATTCTTCACCCCCAGGTTTTCTGGTCACCTGCAACATATGTGTTTGCGCACCTTTCCCTTTGAAAGGATTTGTTCTTAAGAAGAGAAGGACACTTTGACTTGTGTCTTTCTTGTCTTTTCTATGCCCTGCAGGTTGGCTCTCATCGTGTCAAACTCTCAAGGGGATTTGAGGCAAATGCGCCAGCATTTGAAAGGTAATTAAAACATTCTGCTTGTGTATGTGTGTGTAGCTGGTTGATCTGACCTCCAGCAGATTACCGCTCCTCTGAGGAACAGAGGAGACACTATAATGCTACGTCTCCTGCAGTTACTACCCGAGTCACAACAGAGAAAAGCCCTCCAGACTCTTGAAGGAGAAGATGTTAATTGAAGTGTGTCCTCAGAGGCTGGTTTATTGCAGGGAACAGAAAGGACGCATTGGTAGCCCTTGATTAGCTGTCGACCTTAATAACCTGTATTTTACATTTATTGCTGACAGTTTCTTTGCAAAAGTCCTTCTGTGACTTTTTGTTAATCTCTTTTGGAAGTGAAGTGATTTGACAATGTATTTAATTAAACGTGGGTCTGTGCATTAAAGCTTTTTATAAATCAGCATGAAACAATAAAAAGTATTCAAATTCTTCATTTGCACATACATGGCATACAGATCCAGAGACTTGTTTTATGCCAATTGTGTCTTCTCAGTTGTTGTATCATTCCAAATCTCACTCAGAAAGTTGCAAAAATAGCCATGCTGTAGCTTTGGACTGAGTCTTTGATTAATCATGTTGTCTTAACTGGCAGTAAATTGTGGAGACCAGGTGGGCAGTGACAAATATGAGCCTCCTAGGAATCATCCTTATCTAAAACAACATTTGTCTTGTTTCTGTACAGAAAGTAGCTCAGTGTTTGCAAGTACTACAATATAATTTTAATTGCAAATGCTCATGAAGCTGTAAAAATGTATTCTTATACATTTTTTGATATCAGACTGACATACTAATTTTTTGGCATTCTATGAAGTCTATGAATATTTTTGCCAGTTCATTTTAACTGTATCTAAGGCATTACATTTGAGGACAGAGTGCCTTGTTGTCCATGTCTACAGACACTTAACAGATGCTGGTCAGCAACAGAGCAGCACCTTTTTAGAGTTGCTACTTTACTTAAGGACACTTAAGCCATGTGGATTGTCACTGGGACTAAACCCAGGCCCTCTAGAGGACAGATCAGTCTCAGAGCAGTCACACTGGTTATGACAAAAGCTATGAAGACCACTGGTAGTTCTTTAAACTGTAAACATCTTGGACTTGGGCAGGATGCAGGGCTAAGCTCAGTAATAATGTCATGTTTCCCTCTGGTTAATAGTATCTTGAACATGTCAATACAAGTATGTCAGATGGTGCACCATTTGTACTTTGTAATGAATTAGTCATTTTTTCCACACCAAGTAGTTGGCAATACAACTAGTTTTTCTCAATATCTGCCCAGATCAGGACTCATCCTTTCTAATATCTAGTCAGTTCTCTGCAGCGACAGCCTGATGTGTCTCTGTTGAAATTCTTTAGATAGTACAAGGCCAACAGAACATCTCTTTATAAACATGGTAACAGTAGCAGAGTGTAGCCTCTGTTGGCTTTTCTTTCGCTGGATGCTGCTGCTGTTTCATATCTACAATATATTAATCCAGAGATTTTCAAAGTGTGAGGAGGGCCTCCATACAGATTCAGGGGAGGCTCAGTGAATGGAATTGAAAAAAATATTACATTAGTTATTAAGAAGAAATCACATAGAGTAGTCTAAATGTGTGTTATTTGCTTGCAGAGACAGTTTAGAGATACTGTAATTTTGGGGAAATTTGTGGTTTTCCCTCTTTCAGTCAGAAACTAATAAATACCTTTGGACACACCGTTTTTATTTAGTCTCTGGTGCAGTCGGAAGTTATTTCGAACTGCAATATTAGGCTCTCTTGGGTCAATTGTTGGGTGTCTATCTCTCTACAGGATCAAATAACAAGACGTGCAGTGAGATGTCTTTATTTGTATCTGTTCAACCAACAAAATTACAAAGGCTCAAGGTTATAAAAGTCTCTCATCTTGGCCCTGTCCCTGCCTTTGTCCTACCAGTCTCTTTGCAAAAACACAGGCTCTCCTAAGAAACTGTCCTAGTAATTACACCCTATGATAACATCTCATGACTTATGTAATGTGTTTCCTCAGCTGTTTAGATGCAAGTGTCACAGCTGAAGAAAGTATTGATGTATCGAAATACAAATAAGCTATAAGGCTTATGCAGATTTTGAACTCACTGCACATTCATATTTCACTGTTGAGCCTGAAGATGAAGTTTAAATCCACATTTGTATGCGATTGTTGAGTTGTCATTCTCCATTCAAAGTAATTTGCATTCCTTTCCCACACATGTACAACAGTTTGATAAATACAAGACTGTCAGTAGCTTTAAAATTCTGGGAAATACAAAACGGTGTATTGTGTCTCTGTACTGCAGAGGTGTGACTCAGTAGTTGTTGAGATGTGTTGCTTCTGTACTGCTGATTGATAAACTGAGAGACCTTGTTCGTCATTAACGAGCTTAAGCACTGGTAGCAAGCATGAAGTCTTTAATATGATCAATGATAATGCTGGTATTTGTGCACAATTAGTCTGTGGTGTCATTTTAGACCTTAACAATGCTTATTATGTGTGTGTATGTGTTGTCTAGACACTTCACTGCACTGCGGAGGTTGTACGGTAAACAGGTGATCGTCAACCTGCTTGGAAGTAAGGAAGGAGAACACATGCTCAGCAAAGCATTTCAGGTGAGCGGAACCGTTCTCTGTCCCTGTAAACTGATATGTACTATAAGACATTTATCTGATGCTCCTAACAAAGTGACAACAATCTGAGTCAAAACAGATCCTGCCTTCTTTCACTTATAAATGCACACAGGCGTTCTTTCCTAAGGAAACATACCGTTGAGGTCTAAAATTATACTTCATTGATCAATATCAAAAGCTCTTTCACACATATTCACAGCAACTCTGCACTTATTACCTGGAGAAACTGTATGTGTGAATGCAAATGTCCACATCAGTTGCCCCAGACTTACCCTACCAGCTCCCTCGTCCGGAATCCGGTTGAGCCACATGTGTGAATAGAGCAGCTCAGTGTCTGGAGTGAGCGAATGGCAGTGCTGATGACGTTGCACGGTGTGCAGCTGCTTCCTACTCTTTTCTGCTTGCCTGTATATAACTTTCCACTCTGTTTTGTTTTCATACAGACTGTCTGCCAATCAAGAGTCAATTTTTTTTACTTTACATCTGTGATGTGAGATCAGAGAACAGATTTCCACACAGTCAGAAGGGCAGGCAAACTGGAGTGGCACTGCCCTTAGTTTCTACCTTCCATCTCTGCTTTCATCCCAGTTAGTCAATTTTGAGACTCATTTTGTATTGATATCAATACAAACACAGTCTTTATCATGGTAGATGAGTTCCCCTCTTCCTTCCGCGCACTCCACAGGCACTGCTCCTTGCCGAAACCATATTGAGCATTTCTGACATGTGAGAGCATGTTTGACATGGACAGTCTCCTGTTTTGTGCCACATTTGTGCAAGGGCTCATACAGACAATGTCCCGGCTCATTAGGTGTGGATTAAAATGCCAAAATTTCATTTAGTAAGCCATACAATATGGTTCATAAGATGTGTGGGCTTTGGGTGATCGATTAGCAAAGTGAACTAAATATTTAGTCATCGAAAATATTTTATCTATTTGGCAAACCTTTGGCAAGGTCCTAGTTCCTAAAATACAATACAGATGACAGTCAAAGCCACATTCAAACCATTATTGAATTCAAACTAACAATGTTTTATAGTTACAGGCAACACATCTGGCATGAACATTGCTTTTGTATTCAGTTTGAATTTCTAGGAATAAATCCTCCTCTCTCTCTCACTCTCAGAGTCACCTGAAGGCATCAGAGCATGCGGCAGCAGTGAAAATGGTGAACTTTGACTACCATCAGAATGTGAAGGGAGGCAAGGCAGACAAACTCCACAGTGTCCTCAAACCCTACCTCAGCAAGTTCATAGAAGAGTGTGGCTTCTTCTACTACTCTGGAGAGACGGGCATCGCAAGGTGAGAAATCAACACAAACATCTCTAAAGTAGAATTCAGTTGTTGTTATTGCCTCTTAACATTGTAACATGTCTGTACAGGACTCAGGGTGGGACCATTAGGACCAACTGTCTGGACTGTCTGGATAGAACCAACAGTGTCCAGGCCTTTTTTGCCCTTGAGGTAGGACTCTGATACTGTATGTAGTATAATTTTGTTTTGTTCCATACTTTTTAGTGATGATGCTTTTAGTGTAACCCCTTGTTCTTCACCACAACAGATGCTGCCAAAGCAGCTAGAAGAGATGGGCCTGACAGAGAAGCCCCAGCTGGTGGCCAGGTTCCAGGAGGTATTTAGGACCATGTGGTCTGCCAACGGAGACTCCGTCAGTAAGATCTACGCAGGCACAGGTGCCCTGGATGGCAAGGCCAAGGTACATAATATGCATACACTAAATACACACAAATACATAAAGTTCACAATAAATCACAATTTAACCATTGAGGCAAAAACTTGCTAGGTAGGTTATGAGAGCTGCATTTGATTTACATGAGTGTGTCACATTTTATGAATTTTAGCTCCTCATACTGTTACCACTGTAGGTGACTGTGGTACACTTCAGCCTGTTGTAACATCCTCTCAATTGTTAAGACTAGGTGAGGACATGAAACAGTGAATAACAACATTTTATTGAAGCCAATTCAGAAAACTCCAGTGTTAAATGTGTTTTATTTTTAGTTACATGGTTTATATTTTTGTTGTCATGAAGAAAAATTATCTAAATATTGAATTATTGTTGAATCTTAAAACTTGTAAATGGTTTTAATTTAGCAAGCCTTGGTAAACACTCGTAACTGATGAGGCTGGCCAAAAAAAAAAAAGCCACACACTCTAATATTTTGTTGGACCGCCTTTAGCTTTGATTACTGCACACATTCACTGTGGCATCATTTCGATAAGCTTATGCAATGTCACAACATTTATTTCTTTTATTATTTATTTCATTTATTTCAGAGTAACATCTTTTCCTCGACTGCAGGATATGTCTTCTGACGTGGTTGTTTAAGAAATGAGAAGCTACTCACTGCATCAGTTAGGGTTAGATAACTTGTTGCCAGCTGAAGCATAGTACAGTAATTATCCAGTGGAAGGCTCTTACCTATGTGCCTAGTTAAATCCAGGTGGTGACTTTTTTTTGTTTTTTTGGCCAGGCAGTGTGTTGTGGTAGTACAATAAAGCTACTTTATTGTACTACCACTGTTTATCGTTTCTCACTAGTATCAACTCCTAACTTGTGACCAGTTGATCTCAGATTGAGCATGTTCACAGCTGCTTAATAACTGTTTATAAAATCATGGAACAGGGACACATTAATTGCCTCAAACAGAAAACACAAATGCTCACGCTGCACAATGAATGTAAAAACCCTTGCAGTACGGTGACAGAAGTTTGCTACTTGAGTTGTTACTTTGTAGTTTAGCGATGTTGTGATATAATTTTTTCCTTATACTTTTTTCCGATACTGATTGTGATACCTGAACTGACTGCTATCATTGTTGTATGGCCTGGCTCAAGTTAAAAATGATGTGCTGCTGCTGGGAACTAGCAGTCCTATTTCTGGACTAATGAATTAATAAATTATTATGATATTGAATCAGTGCATAGACTCACCTACTTGCTGATACCAGATCCAGCATTTTTAGCAGTATTGGAAGCATTTCCAATGCTGGTACTGATATCGAACCAACGCTAGATATTTAACCATAAATGGCACCTTATAATGTGCATGCAGACTTCTGCATGAACTGTTGATCCTCTTCTGCATGTAGAACTGTGTGCTTCTGTTTCTTAACTCTTGTGTGCTGTCTCTCTCTGCTGTCCTCTGGACCTCTCTACTTGTATGGTAAGTTTACACGCCAGTTGATATTGTTGTTGAGCTGTGGGTCTATTTCTGGTGCAGCATTGATTTCAGTGTCTGTCGGGTAAATGATGATGAGGATGGAGGATGGGATAGGTGGGACTTTATCTTTTTTTTAAAATAAAATTTGATTTGATTTCCCTTGAGATATCTTGGTAATGCATACTTCTTGACCTGGCAACTTTCTAAAGCTCGATGGAGATTTCCTCTGACCAACAGGAATCTAGTTAAAAGGAAAAAGTTATAAATATCCATTGCCCTCACTTGCTGATACCACATTATCATTTCAAATTGTTATCTGGTAATATCTGCTGTCGTGATCGGATGAACCTGGAGTAATCAGATCAACATGATCACCATGTGGCATTAAATCAAACCGTGATGTTCATCAATCAGTGAAAAATGAAGGTTGCTCCTTGTGAAGCAGGTTTGATTCTTCCTGGTCAGTTCAAAAATCTATGACTTGGATCTCTCTGATGTGGTCCCTCTTTTCTTCTCTTCTGTGGTTGGAGTTGGAGGTACACACTTGGTTCACATTAAGTGTGTGCCGCTAATAATTAAGGTGATTTTATCTAATCCTTTTTTGTATTTTTGTATTTTTGTGTGTGTGTGTGTGTGTCTATTTGTAGGCGGGGAAGCTAAAAGATGGAGCTCGTTCTGTGACGAGGACCATCCAGAACAACTTTTTTGACAGTTCAAAGCAAGAAGCCATAGACATCCTGAGGCTGGGCTCGACACTCAACAGTGATCTGGCTGACAAAGCTCGGGCCCTGCTCACCACTTCCAGTCTTTACGGTAATTCTTCACAACATGGGTAATATGATATAATTATCTTACTGAGTCAACAGATCACATCTTGCCTAAAATGTACTCATGAATAGAGTAACAAATGCAAGTCTTTGTTCTGTATTGTATGTTGCAACTTCTATATTTTGTAATTTTTCAGAATAGCTTTTCTTCTCTGCTCCACCAGAGGGAGAATTGTTTGAATATATTAACAAATTTTGACCCATATCTGTTGTAGCCCTGTTACTCTGCACAATAGAAGGGTTTGTCTGCTCTGTGTCAAGTGGGAAACTGTAATCTCCGTGTGTCAGCTCTCTGTCCCAGTTAGATTAATGCTGACCAACTGCTCTGCTAGCATTATCTGTTGAAGCACTGGTTAACCCGCCCTTCTCTCCCTTCTCTCCTCCCGCCCCGCTCTTGCACACAATCTTAGTCACTGAGCCGGTCTTACAATCAGGTATAGTAACTGACAGACTGCCCCCCAGTGGATGGATCTTTACATCCCATCATACAGTTGTCTTATCATTTGTGTTTGCTGCTCATTATTATTTATTCATACATAATAACAATGTTGGTATTGGTGTAACCCTCTGTCTCTTGCATATCATCGGGCTTTTGCAATAGTGATTAAAAAAAGAAAGAGGATGCTGTCTTTGCATTGAAATTTTACATTTGTGGAAATTTACAGACAGAAATCTGCCATTACCAATGTTGATTATTTGAATGTTATGTGTATTTCAGAAAAGGTCTGGTTTGTATCATTTCTCCCATGTTTTAGAGCATTGTTTCAGTCTCCCTCTGTTGTTTTTGGATGTTCTCCTATAGGTTTTGTTGGTTTTGATTAGTGTTTTCCCATTTTTGTTTCCCTGTATGCCACCCTTCCTGCACACACACCCACACATACTAGACCATTTGACACTCTAATCCCACTCTCCTCTCCTCTACAGCCTCCCCGAGAGTATTGCTGGGAATGTGTCAGAACTACCACAAATACACAAGGCCCAAGCAGATCCGGGTGTGTGTCGGCACCTGGAATGTAAACGGGGGTAAACAGTTTCGCAGCATCGCTTTCCGCAACCAGACACTCAATGACTGGCTGCTGGATGCTCCAAAGAAGGCAGGATATCCTGAGTTCCATGGTATGTTTGTGTTTATATATCAGCACTGGCTGATGGTAAATGTGATCTCTCAAAATTGTGTTTCTTAGAGCTGCTGTGATTCATGAGCTTAAAGGAATAGTTGACATTTTGGGATATACACTTATGAGGTTTCTTGTCGAATATTAGAGGAGAAGATTTGTTCCACTGTCATTTCTGTATGCTAATGTGAAGCTACAACCAGCAGTTCTTTAACTTAGTATAAAAACAGGTGGAATATTATTTATTTATATAATAAAAGATCAACACTTGGCGCCTTAGTATCAGTAAAATATTAACAAGCAAAGTATTGCAATTTTATGCAGAATCGATTTTTTTCCCCTGACCCCGAGTAAATAATGACAAGACACTGATATAGCTAGAACACTATGAGGAGTGGAGACACTGAAGTGTCCTTTAGTAACTACTGTGCAGGTACTGCTGAGGTTGGAGCTTAATGGTTAACCAAAGCTGAACTGACATTGTTCATACTGGGCATTTTCTAGGTGAATGCATTTATTTGTGAACAAGAGGAATCATAAGAAAGAGCTTTGAAACATGAGGTTAAAATAAAGGAAAATTTGATATTTTATAACCTGAGTCTCACTTGGACAGTTTTCCTATAGCAGTGATTCAAAATGTGGGCCATGGCCCACTGGTAGCCCTTGAGAGGTCATGAAAAATAAATAGAGAAGTTTTTGAAGTTTCAATTTTACAAGTTTGAAATGACCATATAATATTTATGATTGATTTTTTTTTTTTAAAAAGTAATCATCACTGATAAAGCTGTTGGATTTAAATGACGGTCATTTGGAAAAAAACAAACAAAACAATTTTTTTTAAAAATTCTGTTATTCACAAATTCTTATGATGTTAATATACCATTTTTGATCAGATAGTTATGTTGAACCTTGTATTTTTTCTCTTTAACAGACAGCAAAGCCAACCCCATAGATATCTTTGCCATTGGTTTTGAGGAAATGGTTGAACTGAATGCTGGCAACATTGTCAGTGCGAGGTATGTGTGCAAGATTCCCTCCTGAGATAACGAACCTGTTTTTGTCACCCATGAGGAAGTTGTTTCAAAGGTGGCCATGAATTATTTTCAGATCCTGATTTTTTTCTCTTAAAAGGATATTCCACCACTACATGATAGTCCACTCAATGTGTACTCACCCCTATGCCGATGTGAAGGTCTTCAGTTCACAAAACAATCCTGGAGTTTCAGCAGAAAACAGGGTGCAGCCAAATCTGGTATAATGGCAGGGATTGGTGACCAAATGTAAATGTAAAAAAAACAAAAACACACAAGACAAACGCAAAATGTCTCCATCCTGCTCGTGTGGTATAATCCAAGTGTCCGCCATTTACACCATGTTTTTAGTCGAAATGTCAACTGTAGCAACATGGCGTCAATCTTGCTTCTTCATATATCTCTTAATGGATGCATGTGTGAAAATATCGTAAATGGCGTCTTTTGTGGTTAAATTTTAATGTCGCAGCTCGCGGACACTTGGATTACACCATAAGAGCAGGATGGAGACATTTTGTGTTTGTCTTGTGTGTTTTTTTTACATTTACATTTGGTCTCCATTCACTGCCATTAGCTGCAACCCTGTTTTCAGCTGAAACTCCAGGATTGTTTTGTGAACTGAAGATCTTCACCCATCCTCACATTGGCATAGAGGCGAGTACATATTGAGTGGACTATTATTCAGCGGTGGAACATCGCTTTAAGATAATAAGATCGTTAAGAATTAGGAACTGGGCTCCTAAAGCCTGATCCAACAAGGATACTGTGACTTACTCAGATGAAGAAGAACAAAAAGGATTTTGGATCATCTTAAAACTCACTCTGACTCACTTTATGTTTTTGGCTTGTCTGAGCGTGTTTTTCTTTCTTTTTCTGCACTGTGACACATCTTTCTGTTCTTGTCACAGCACTACTAACCAGAAACTTTGGGCAGCTGAGCTACAAAAAAACATATCACGGGACCACAAGTATGTGCTACTGGCTTCAGAGCAGCTGGTGGGAGTGTGTCTGTTTGTTTTCATCCGCCCTCAGCATGCACCCTTTATCAGGTAAGAAACTGTGCACATTCTGAGTAGATGCTTATCTAATTACACTCTAAATCACAGGTATGGTAACATGTATTAATCCATTTTCCAGGGATGTTGCTGTGGATACTGTGAAAACTGGAATGGGTGGAGCTACAGGCAATAAAGGAGGCGTGGCCATCCGCCTGCTGTTCCACACCACCAGCATCTGCTTTGTCTGCTCTCACTTTGCTGCTGGCCAATCACAGGTCAAGGAGAGGAATGATGACTACAGCGAGATCACACGCAGACTCAGCTTCCCCATGGTAATAACCATGACATTAATAAGTGATTTTTAAAAAACCTTTTTGCACAACGTAAGCATGACCATATCTATCTTGTCCTTGCCAGGGTCGTCTGCTCTACTCGCACGACTACGTTTTCTGGTGTGGAGACTTTAACTATCGAATCAGCCTGCCCAACGAGGAAGTAAAAGAGCTAATCAGACAGCAGAATTGGGATGCCTTGACAGCTGGGGACCAGCTGCTGGACCAGAAGAACGCTGGTTTGGTATGACCTGACCTACAACACACCTGCACACACACCACATTACAGCCCTAATGGCTTTCACTTCCTTCCAACAGAAAACAGTGAACCATAACACTGCTGCTTATAGCCCATGTTAATGCAGATATATCTTCAACAGGTGTTCCGAGGTTTTATTGAGGGGAAGTTAGATTTTGCCCCCACCTATAAGTACGACCTCTTCTCTGAGGATTATGACACCAGTGAGAAGTGCCGCACACCAGCCTGGACTGACCGCATTCTCTGGAAGAGGAGGAAGTGGAACTTTGACAAAACAGGTAAGATGCAGAGCCACTGCACATAAGTCTAACCAGCCCAAGTAATCTTCTCCCCTTCTATCTCAGGCATCTAGACTGAAAATAAAACATTACAACACCAGCAAAAATATGACTGCTGTAGAGGTTGCGGTTTGCATTTTATAAGTGCATGGAGAAAATAGATAAGCAGAGACACCAGCTGTGCAGTCTCTTTTCATGTCATTTTCATTTCAAGTATATGAATGACCTTTTTTCTGCAGTGACAGTGGAGGACACCAAAAC
Source organism: Lutjanus campechanus (assembly GCA_027495735.1). Lineage (NCBI taxonomy): Eukaryota > Metazoa > Chordata > Actinopteri > Lutjaniformes > Lutjanidae > Lutjanus > Lutjanus campechanus. The sequence continues at coordinate 54,068 of JAJHUR010076581.1, read as the reverse complement.
ACACATGGCATTTTGCCTAAACAGGCAAGTATGAAATATACAAATATGAAATTACTCTGAGCCTTGGATTTTCCAATCCTGCAAGCACCGGCTTCACTGTGAGGAAATCCCACAGCATGTACTCCTTCTGCACCTACAAATTGTCCAGTTTTTATCTCCTGAACACTCAACAAGCCTGGATAGCAAGGCGTGTTGAGTACGGGGTCAAGGTCAGGGATGATGCCCACATGCTCTGAGGAGAATATTTTTTTGACAGATTTAGCTACCTCAATGATGTAATCTGATTGACAGTGTTGCGATTTGATTTACGGTAGATTGCCCATGTTCTCTCATCTGTCAAAATGATGGATGGCCATTGTTCAAAAAAATTAATCAGTGACGGAAAATATTCGGTTAACACGACCCTTGTTTTTTAGTAGTGTTTTTGAGTTATGAACTTGCATATGACAGAACAAAGATCGAAACATCTGAAATGTAAGGATACTTAATATATTTGTGCACCTTTGTACATAAGTGCATTTGTGTGTGTTTTGCAGCTGAGGAGATGAATGTAGTCGGGGCAGCTTCTACATCTGGAGAGAATGAGGAAGATCCAGATCACCCCTGGTGTCCTGGAACTCTGAAGTACTATGGCAGGGCTGAGCTTAAGACCTCTGATCACAGGTAGGTAACAGGATACGTCTGTAAGACTGCTGCATTTCCTTCTTCTGCCACATTTGTGCTGTATTGTAAAGTGATCTCATAGACCCTGAAATACAGCAATTGTGCACACAAAATACTGTGATATTTCTCTTTAATCTATCATCACCATCCTCAACGTCTCCTGTCTTTCTTGAGGCCTGTGGTGTCAGTAATAGACGTAGACATCCTGGAGGTCGATCCGGAGGCTCGGCACCAGGTCTACAAAGATGTCATTGCCCTGCAGGGGCCGCCAGACGGCACCATCCTGGTGTCGCTCTGCTCCTCCGGCCCTGACGACTACTTTGATGATGCCCTCATAGACGAGCTGCTGGACAAGTTTGCTCAGTTTGGAGAAGTCATTCTCATCAGGTGAGCTTGATGTCCCCAGCACGCACACAACCAGACAGACAGACAGACAGACAGACGTGTATCACCTCCAGACAGTCAGACTGCATTGACATTGTCCTTGTTTATGCAGGTTTGTTGAGGAGAAGATGTGGGTGACTTTCCTGGAAGGTTACTCTGCTCTTGCTGCTCTGTCTCTCAGCGCTTCCACTGTAAGTCATCACTGATTTTATTAATTACTCTTAAGCTATATAAATGCTCCCATAAGTCATAACAATAAAATAATATAATAAATAATATAAAATGTGTATCCCTCACTATGGTTTATACTCAAAAGTCACCTAATTTCACCCCTGTGCTACATTCGAAGATGTTCACAGCCCCTTTTCCACTGGACAAATAACACTCACTAACATTAGGCTTTTGCCTTCAGTGGGATATGCTACAATCAGTATTCACCCCCGATCAAATGACTCAGCAATAGTCAGGTATATATCAGATGGAAACATGTAGACATGCCAATTTTCACCCCTTTTTCTGCGCAATGCGATAAAGGCTTGTAACTTCTGGGACTCTTTGTCATCTCAGCCTTATTCCACGGTTCTCTGCTCAAGCAGCACTCGAACATCTTTCCAAATTAATCAGCATTGAGTTTGAAGGGGAGACTAAAGTAAAACTTATAAAAAATATAACCGCTGTCCCCCATGCTGCTTTCTACTGTTTACTACCCTGTTTTCTGGCACTTTTGTTACATCAGAAAAAAAGAGAGAAAGACAAACCTGTCTACTAGCAATGGGAAAGGAGTCAATCACCTGTTTTCAGTTGGTTTACACACGTTTACAAAATCCACATGTACATGCTAATTTTGGTGTAAAAATTATATATGTCTCTTGGTTACATTGTAGGTCCTTGGCAAAGTGATTGACATCCGTCTGAAGAGTCCAGGGTGGATCAAGAGTCTGGAGGAGGAGATGAGTGTGGAGAGGATCTGTGGAAGCATCCCCACTTCAGCCAGCTCCACCCTGCTCGCTGAAGACACGGACGTGGGCGACGATGATTACGACATGGAAGGTGAGGAGTGACAAGCAGTCTCAATCTTCATCCACAAAAAATGCATATAATGAATGCCAGTATATGTTCATGTTTTTCATTTGTCTTCTGTACCAGGTGATGTGGATGATGAGGTGGAGGAGATCCTCCCCCAGCACCTTCAGCCTGGAGCCGGCACTGGCCCCGGATCCAGCCCTCTCCCTTCCCCACGCAGCAGTCCCTGTCCCTCACCCACCCATGGAGAACCTTCGGTCCCCAGCAGGCCTAGTCGTGGACAACCCGCCAGACCTTCACAAGGTAAATGCAGTATGACACACACCTAGAATCACCTAGTTGCTAAAATTACAGTCCAATCATCTGCTCAGGCTCCAGTCTCTGGAATATAAACTGTAATTTTGTTCTGTTTGTAATGCATGGATGCAGATTTAAGCCCATCATCAATGAGGAGAGAAATTTCAGGTAAAATGTGTGATGAATTAATCTTTGTTTAGTGTTAGAAGGCCTGTGGTGTGACTTACAGTAAACTACTCATTTCCTCTTGTTTTATCTTGCAGTATGGAAATGTGTGCAGTGTTTGTTTGCGCTTTGACTTCGAGAAATAGGGCACATGGCTGGTTATATGTTTGACCAGTGTGATCTGTCAAATGTATAAATTTGCACCTTTTTAATTTCTTTCCTTCCAGGGCCACCTGTTGACTTCCAGCCTGGCGCCCCCACATCTCAAAGCATTGAGCCCAAACGCCCACCTCCCCCTCGTCCCCAAGCCCCTCCAGCCAGACCGGCACCCCCTCAACGCCCACCACCACCTTCAGGTAAAGTATCATTCTTATTGAGAGTGTGGATATTAATTTTTCAGCATGGTTTAGTATGAGATGCTGTAGGCGGGTGTTAACATTTTTACCTTTATCCCACTGCTTCACCTCCTTCCTGAAGGAGGCATGAGCCCTCTGCCAGTTAGAAGGGACTCTGCAGGTAAAGTGATTGCTGTGGAATTGTGTGTTTATGTGCTTACATTGCTGAAGCATTTAAAGTAGTGGCTGCTGTTTTCCATCCGACGCTACACACAGAGAAGCACACTTCATTAGTGCTGATTTAGTATGGTGTCATCATCGATAATCCAGTGAAACACGTACAATAGCTCAACTGTCACAGAGGTGTTCATGAGCATGTAAACCCTGACTTTGTCCTTCATATATGACTGCTGACAGTTTTACTGCAGTATTTCAGACCGTGCTTTGGGTTAATATCTCTTGGCTCGTCCTTTTGACTTTGCACAGCCTGCCCACAAATTTGATTTAGCATATTAGGTGTGTCCATTTGCTTTGGAAAGTGGTGTTGTCACTGGGCATAGTACAAAGTTAGTTTTCAATTAATTGTATGATACTTGCATTTTAAAAAAGTGTATTTATTCACGTACACATTATCATGACTAGGGCTGGGGTTTTTCGTTGACATAATCAACATCATCAACATCATCGTCATCAATTATGAAAATACGTTAATTTGCATAAAGTGCGTTGACATGTTGCTATGAACTGCTGTGCCTGGTCCGAGCATGGATTCAGCCGGAGAACAGGCTGCAGAGAGCAGTGTCGACTGTTTTGTACTTTTGTACGTTAAAAACTAACGTTAGAGACTGTCTGTAATTTGTTTCAATTATTTTCTTTGCCCCGCACTGATGCAAAAATACACTGCCAGTGATCATCTTACCTGCATATTACTCAAGTGAAATAAATCCATTCATAACCAGTTTAAGTTTTAAGTCAAATACTGATTGTCCAGTTCAGTGAAGGGTTGACAATGATTAATTATTAGGTTAATATACATCACAGCTCATTCTGAATTTGTGATCCAGTACTTTTCTGATTAGGTGTCTGACATGGAGTTTATTAAATAGGGTGGAAATCAGACTAACTTTAAAATCTGTCACTGTTATCATTATTCTAATATGCTTTGTGTCTATTGTTCAGGATTATGATTGAATGAAATATTGAAAAAATTTGACAAGTTTTCGATATTTATTTTAGATAGATTAATTGTTTCATCAATTGAATAATAAAAAGTATAATGATCATATTAATTGATAAATGAACTGTTAGATTAATCATTCAATTGAAAAAATAATTGTTGGATTAACTGTTTAAAAAATTAGCATTAGGTGCAGCCTTATCGTGATGTGAACCCTCTACACACCCCAGGGCTGTCCATAGGTTTAGCTTAAGCTTCTCAGCTTGTTAAACATGGGATGGTGTCAAAACAAGCCGCCCAAATCAATCTCTGAAGTCATGTAGTTTGACCAAGGTATAAAATCCGGCATGACTCTGCAACTGTATGGCAGATTTCCACTTCTAAGACTTCAGATCGATGTGAATATTCGAACTACTTTATACCCTTAAAAGTAATACTACTACTTAAATACTTTGGGCATTTTTTTTCTATATTTGGGCTTTTCTGGCTGCTGCTACGTTGCTCTTCCATCTCTCCTTCGCAACTCCTCTGCTCCCTCAGCCCATGTCTGCTCTCACTGGCTGTAGCTGTTTGTATGGCTCCCCGACCCATCCTCAACCATGACCAGATATTAAACCTGCGGGCATCTACAAGACATCAGCAAGCTTAAGATTGTGTCTTTCAACAGTACACACATAGCAATAGCGTTTGAGTATCAATTTGCCTGTGATCTGGGAGTTTTTGTTGCTGTTCTCCAAACTCCTAGACTAAGTACGTGCTCATGAGGTTGTTAAGTTAAGGGTCGATGAATGATCACTTCAGTCAAGTTCAAAATGAAGCACCTCTGCTGCATCATCTAATCACACCATATAAAATGTGATTTTGTGAAAATATTTCAAATTATTGCTCTTTGCTGTTGTACATCTGTGAGTACTGTAAAAGTGTTATTACCTCTGTTGCCCTGTTATTGTTGCCCTAATTTGAATTTAATTACTGTGGGAGTAGCTGGTAGGTCATAATGTATTTTTTTAATATTGTACCACAAACACTGCTGCAGCTAAAATCTTTCATTTTTAATCTATCATTGTTTGTTGAATCCTGCTGTACTTTATTTTGAAAACACTGTTTCCCTTCTTTGACTTAAAGACTGTGGGGTGGTTCCCAGCCCACTGCTTGGTAGGAGAGGCAGTGAAGGTAACTGGCAGTGTGTCCTTAAATGTCATCTAATCCCTGTAGTATTACACCCAGTCATCAATGTTATTGATGCTTTTCTGACATTGATGAGTCACTGTTGACCAATTCTGCATCATTGTGGGCCATGTTAGTTGTGTCTGTTTGTGTGGGAGAGATTTGTCTGGTAGATGGTTTTGCTTATTTAAATGCAAAATAAGCAGAATGCACGTACTAAAGAATTTTAAGGATTAGCGAGATTACATACACTCACAATTACTTTGCCACTGGAGGTTAATTCAGATGCCAGTTTTTTTTTAAATTGATTATTAAATTAATTGCCAACTATTTTGATAATCGGTTTGACAGTTTTTTTAAGGAGTCAAAAGTGAAAATTCTCTGATTATAATTTTGTAAATGTGAATATGTTCTGGTTTCTTTTGTCTTTTATGACAGTAAACTGAATATCTTTGGGTTGTCGACAAGACAGGACATTTGAGGATGTCATTTTGGGCATTGGGAAACACTGATCAACATTTTTCACTATGTTCTGGCATTTTATAGACCAAACAACTATTGATCGAATAATCAAGAAAATAATCAACCACTTAATCATCTTTGAAAGTAATTGTTAGTTGCAGCCCAGCAAAATGTCCTCTTCCTGATTTAATATTGAACTGTGCCTTTAAGTGTAATACATCCCCAACGATTAGTGACAAGTGTTACAGGGTAATAAAAATAACAAAAAATGGGGGCAGGTATTTTTCTTAATGAGACTTGATATTTTTTTTATTGTAAACATTTGTATGCGGGGCTGAAAGTATCACAATTTGTGCAAGAGGGAAGATATGCATCAAAACAATGTTACTTTAATCTGTTATATCATTATAATTAGAGCCCGACTGATATGGGACTTTTGAGACAGATACAGATTTTAGAGTGGGAAGACTCACAGATTACCATTATGGTGGCTGAAATGGTGAATATTTTAGCTGGAATAAAAATAGGCTTAGACCTGTTCTGTGGGAAGTGTACACATATTTTGCACCAATATGATGGTACTCAGAAGGATGTTTTCCTAAACAAATTAAAGAATATTTTTATATATATATATATACGTATATATATATATATTATTAGAAATGAACACCAGGGATCTCTTCTTGTCCTCATAAATGTTCTCTTGTGCGAAATCAAAATCACTCCAAGCATAGTTTCCTGCATTTCATGTTCTGTAAAAAAAAAGTTTTCATATCGGTAAGCATACACTGATACTGGTATATCTGTTTATAGGCCCATATCAGGCCCATATCGGACAACTGATATATCAGGCTCTAATTATAATCAGGAGTAATGATGTTACACACATTGCAGAGACCTTCCATATAATGAGGAACAGGATTCCTCACAAGCATGCCTTTTCTCATTATGGACTGAAAAAAAATTGATTTGGTAATTATATTCAAATAACTGAAGTGAGTTAAAGGGAAATCCCTTTGGTCCAGACTTTAAATGGTCGTTAAGTCAGCTCAGTTACACTAATCCAACATGATTAGTGGGGAAAATCCTCCTCAGGCAGGTAGATATTCAAACTCACAGCATCTCAGGCTTCCTCGCTCTGCTGCATTATTCCCACCACACGCTATTCCTATGCTCCTTGTAAAGTGTTGTCATTGGGAACACCTGCTGCTTCATGTTACCAAGTTGTGTGTAACAATAATGTGGTTTGGTTTCCTTTGTGCTGCAAAGGACCAAAAAGCCCTGCTCTTCCTCGGCCAGATGCTGCCGCAGGTGAGTGCCACAAAGCATGAAGTAGCCTCACTTAGCATTAATGCACCAATGAAAACAGAGGATTCTTACACAGTTATGTAGGTTTGTATTTTTCCCATGAAAGCCCATTGCACTTTTTGTGAGTGATATGGAGCAGAGATTATCCCTGTGTGTTTACTATAATCCTGTGTTGTGTGTTTATTCCCTGACACAAATTAAGCTTACCCCAGGGTGGAGAATAGGGTTTGGTTGCTTAGCCTGTTGATGACTTGGCTCGTCTTCAACTGACCCATTTGTATGGTGTGTGTGTGTGTGGTTAGCTGAATCCCTCCGTCACAGTAAAGGTGTGTGTGGTTAGCAGGGTAGACTTACATTTGGTGACTGCACAGGGAAGAACTACACAGAAGCAGACATCTAAGTCGCGTGGGAACATGTTCGCAGGCTATGAGAGGGGTTCAGCATTAGAATAGTGAAAGAAGAGGTGTGTGGTAAGCAGTTGGCTCATGGAACAAGGCCTGCCTCTGCTCGAGACCTCCTGCAGCTCAGGAATGACTGAGTCATCATTAATAATGAAGTCAGCCAAGGGGAATTTTGTCTGTCGCAGGCAAGGGTGGGCTTGCAGTATACTATACCTTACATATTTCCCAAGGCCCACATGATTAATACAGGATAGTAATAAATATTTGTGTTACTAATGTAGCTGGTTTGTCTGTGTTAACTCTTTCAGGTCGAGGCCAGGCAGCAGTGGGAGCTCCCGGACCTGGAGGCGCTGCCAGACCGGTGAGTTTACAACTCTATTTATCCATATTTCTTCTTTTGATTTTTCCTTTAGTGATTTTTTACCAAGTGTGAACCAACTCTGACGTCACCTATTGGTTTGTGGACTACTGTTTTGAAGCCTTGAGTTTAGCATCATGGAGTCGCCGTCTTTTTTGCAACCAGAGCATGCACAATGGGCTTGTGGGTGAAGCACTGCGATTCTGGCTGTGCTTGGTTTTTGGGTTGTCAGTTCTGCTGGAATAGATGGTGGCCTGTCTGGCCATAAAGTTTCTCATATTACAACTAAACAATCCACTAAATATGTTTATAAAAACATTTTATGTGATAAATTAACAACAGATTCTTTATCCATATTTGATCAGTACTGTCTAGTTTGACCATTTGATCTGAGTTTTGTGAGTCCTGTGTGTTGCACTGGACGGACTCACTGAGAATGAGCATTTAAAGCATTTATCGTCTATTTTACTCTAAATGGGACCATAGTTTACAAAATGAATATCCTGGTGTAAAGAAGAAACTAGCGATTGAAGCCATACAGTGATTAGAAAACTGTTTACTTCGGTCATAAATCAGGTGAGAAGAAGGGTTATTTGGCCAGTACATTCAACAGACCTCTTTTTGCAACCAGCAGTCGCCCCCTGCTGACCATTAGAAAGAGGCACTTTCACTTCTGCTTCAATTTTCATACAGTCTATGCCTTTTATCCCATTTGTTAATTTCTCCCTATTGTCTATTTCTTCTTTGTCATCCAGAATATCCCTCCTCGAGCTGGCGTAATCAGTATGCCCCCTCAGTCTCGTCCACCACATCCTTCTCACCCTGGAGCGCCCAGACCCATCCCAGAGGTGCATCCCGGGGCCCCTCGGCCCATAACAGACACCCATCCCGGAGCCCCAAGAGCTCAGGCCAAACCGACTGACCTGCCTCTGGGTAAGGAAATGAGTTTTTGCACAGTGTGTAATATACTAGATTATGAATATGACAGGGTTTTTATTTTTTGATTATTTGAAATGGGGTTGTATCAGTCTGGAGAAGCAGAAAGCAGTACAGCAGGTAATCTGCTGCTGTGGACACGGTCTGCAGCAAAACACATTTTAGCAGTTTAAGTGTTTGCTACATTTAGAATAATTTCACAGTTTTACCTTGCCATCAGCCTTTTCCAACAGGCAACTGCCATTTTATGAGACAAATATCGTTCTCTCTAACATTCCAGACTCCACTGACAAAATCTGTCATTTTACCTTGTGGAGCATGGGAGTTACTGCCTTGATCAATTCGTTTGTTTGTGTTATTGTGTGGCTTCTGTGTTTTTACAAGCTTAGTTTGGATTTGCAAAAGGCACACAATAACACAAGTTGATTAACTAATCGAGGCAGCAGTCGACTAGCAACTCCCGTGTTCTGCAAGGTAGAAAAGAGTCTGGTTGAGTAGGAGAGAGATATTTGGCTCATAAAACCGTGGTTTCCCATCAAAGAAGACAGTCTAATGGAAATATTAAGTGGTGAAAATATTTTAAATATAGGATACATGTAAACAGATATTGATTGATTTATTTTTTTTAGATTTTAGATTGTAAAATATGTTGCTGCTGACCATGTCCACAGTACTATATTGCTTAAGTTCTGTGCTGTTACTCTTCTCTGTTTCTCCAAACTGGAGACATGCTGACCACCATCTACTGTAGGTAACACACTGACTCTGGATACAGAGCCTCATACAGCCCCCACCTCAAAGTAATTCAAACTATCCTTTTAATAAGATGCAGTGAAGTTGAGCCTTAACTCTGTTCTGTTTCCTCCCTCAGGTCCTCCACCTTCAGAGCCCCCTGCAGCAAGACCCCAGGCTCCATCACCCATGCAGCCACCCATGCAGCCCCAACCAGCTGCCCCTCCAGTTCAGTCCCAACTCCCACCACCGATGCAGCCCACACTTCCAGCTCCACTCCAGCCACAGCAAGCTCCTAAAGCAGGGCCTCCTCCTGCTGCTGCTACTGCTGCTGGTGCCCCTGCTGGGCCTCCACAGGCTCTAGCCTCTCCTAAACCCCCGCCACGTTCCCGCTCCTCTCATGCTCTGCCACCTGATGCTGCCAAGTCTGAGACAGCCCCAGCTGCACAGGTTGGTGCCAACTTTCTTTTCATTGAATTATTGGAATTTCAGCAATTGAACAAAGAATACTAAGATAATTATTTATTGAGTGCACTGAGATGTTTCTGCTTGCATGTTACAAACCTTAATTCTAAAAAAGTTAGGACACTGTAAAACGTAAATAAAAACTGAATGCAATGATTTACAAATCCCATGTTCAATGAAGTACAGTGGAAAGACGAGATATTTAATTATTTAGTTAATGTTCCAACTGACGAAGTTTATTGTTTTTTGTAAATATACACTCATTCTGAATTTGATGCCTGCAACACATTCCAAAAAAGTTGGGACAGGACCATGTTTACCACTGCGATACATCACCCTTTTTCAACAACACTCAGTAAACGTTTGGGAACTGACGACACTAAATGTTGAAGTTAGGATCTTTCACATTCTTGCTTGTAATACAACTTCAAGTGCTCAACAGTCCGGCGTCTCTGTTATCGTATTTGTCATATTTGTGGTGTCGCGCCACACATTTTTTGTGGGAGTCAGGTCTGTACTGCAGGAAGGCCAGTCTAGTACCCAAACTCTTTTACTACGTAGCCACGCTGTTGTAACACATGCACAGTGTGTCTTGGCATTGTATTGCTGAAATAAGCAGGGAAATAAATAAGGGAAATCCCTGAAAAGGATGTCGTCTGGATGGCAGCATATATTGCTCCAAAACCTGTATGTACCTTTAAGTATCAAAAGGAAATTATTTGCAAATCATTGCATTCTATGTTTATTCGTGTTTCACATGACATCCCAACTTTTTTGGCATTAGGGTTTGTAGTTAAATCATGTACTACAGATCATTAGTCAGATTCTGCTCAGTAGACAGGGCATTTTATGCTAAATTGTGACGAGTAAAGGAGGTGGAGACTGCAACAATAAGGTAGACTCTTTCTGCTTCTGTGTCTCACACCAGATGAGCTTAGTTGTCTGTGTCATTCTTCCTGCTTTTGTCTCTCTGATACATTTGTCTCTCTCTCACAAGCTGGAGAAGCCCTCAGGGTAACAGGTACTTGATATTAAACCACCTCTATGTCTCATCCTCCATAGCACAAACAGTCCTCTGCTCTGATGTTACCACCTCTCATACCCAGTAACCTCCTCCTGTCTCATTTCATAATTGATATTCCTTCCTCTTACGTCTTCTCCTATGTTATTTTAACCTTTAGTCCACGGCAAGACCTTGCATGGTTTTGTGCTAGGCTCACAAAATGGAGAATTATTTGTTTTCTTTTTGTCGGTCAACATATCAAACCATAAATGACATGAAAAAGACATATGGAAATGTGATGTTTGTTGTTGGCCATTTTCCCCACACTTGTCCTTTCATATCTGCTCGCTGTGGTTCAGTCCGTGATAGTGAGCATATATGCAATGACTTCATAATTTTATTTGACGATTTTGTCAATTTGTATTATTTCTTTCATTTGTATTAGAGTTGGTGATTGTACATGGACTGTGATACATACATCAGTTGTCAGCTGTAGTCATTGTAGTAAATTAAACACCATACATTTGTAAATGTTTTAATGTGGTGACATTGAAGGTACCCTGTGGAGTTTTTGGCCACCTAGTGGCATTATCGATCAGTGTTGTGATGAGCGGGCCCCCCTTGTGTGTGACTCGATGCACATTTCTGCCAAATGCAGAGGGCAAACAATAAAACATGGACAATCAGATAAAAGATATAAAGTAGATGTAACAGTAGCAGTACAATACATCTGATCAGTTGCATGTTGTTTTGGCAGTTGTGATACTAAATTAAAGATTGGTCATATATATCAAATATCAACCATTGTTTATTCAGGGAAACTTGACTGAGCATTATGCTCTTTTAAACCAATTCCCTGAGTTTACAGTCATATGGGCTAAAATGATATGCACTGTATGATGTCAACATCAATAATAACAATATAATGTTCCATTTATTTGGTGCAGAAAACTAAAAGCTAATTTACTAAGCTCAGTACTGATCTGAGGAGTTTCAAGGGATATAAATTCCTGTGAGCGTGTTTGATGATAAATGGATTTGGGAAGTGAGGTAGGAGGGTAACTAGTCTTACAATGCCAAGGCATGGCATTTTGAAATATAATATTTCATTATTCAATTGATTTACAGTAGTGCACCAAGAAATACATCAGTGTTAAAGGGAAGAAGATGATTGTACATAGATATAAACAATGCAGCTTTGCATATGGTTTATGGGAAAGGAGATGTATTTAGTACGGTAGATTTGCCCAGGACACAAACACTGGGTTTAAGTAAGAAATACTAAAAGAAAATGCCTAACTGTTTATCAGAAAGCTCCAAAGGGTATCTTTAATCTTTGTTCTGAGCTGAAGAAAAAACATTGTAATAAAATTGTGTGGTCCATTAGCTAGGAAAACACTTAACAGTAATATTAGCTCATGCTTCATATATCCACACATCATTTGTTGTGACCCCTGAATGGCATTGTCTGTTTTGTTTTTCTTTAGACGAACGGACTGAATGGAATCCAAAGAGAAGCACAATGGAAGCCCGACCCCTTTGACACGCTTGCATCTGACATCTTCTCCTCTTCCTCCACCCCCTGGCACACCACCCAGTCCCTGACCAGAGGCTCCTCTATGCGTACTCCTCCTGCAGTTCCTGTGTCTAGAACGTCCGCCAACACTCTCCCTTCATCCTTCTCCCTCCAGTCCTCCGCCTTGTCAGACCTGCAGGCACTTGATTCATCCTCCTCTTCCTCACTCTCCACCCCGTCACCATTTGCCTCCGCTCTGCTCCCGCCTCCTCCGATCCCATCTCGTAGTCGCTCGCAAGAGACACTGCGCGCTTCACCAGGGCCCTTCCCGACTGAACCGCTTCCTGCCCGACCCAGCAGCACCAATCCGTTCACGGGCCCGCTGGCGCAGCAGAAGCACCGCTCGCTGACCCCGGACTTCAGCATCCAGCGTCCGGCGCCGACATTAAACCTTCAGAGGACCGTGTGTGCTCTCACGCCACCACTCATCCCCACCTCCGCTGCTCCAACAGCAGCCACTGCTGCCCCACTTCAAAGGACCGCGTCTCTGTTTGGACCCTCATCCACTCTCAATCCTACACCAGCTCCTCTGCTCCCCCTCGACCCGTCTCCTGCCCCTGCCTTGCCTCTGGCTCCGCCCTCCTCCATCCCGCCCACCCTTGCTCCTCGTCGCCAGCCGCCTCCACCAGCGGGGAAACCAACCCAGCAGTGGGTCACTTTCGATGATGATTTCCCATCTTCAACCAAAACACCACAGGCCTCCGTTTTCCCCTCTAGATCCCAGACTCTGCCTTCCCACTCCGTGTTCAACTCGGAGCCCGACTGGTTATCCTCGACCCCATCGGTATTCCCAACCCTCCCTCCTCCCATCCCATCCAGAACAGTAACCAGTAACCCAAAGCTCCCAGTGGGACCCATTGACGACTGCTTCTTCCCTAGGGACTCGACAGAAAGTTAGGATCACTCTTAATATGTAAAGGGCATATCCAGATATGTATAGATCTATAATAAATGTGTATATGTGTGTGTGTATTGTACAAAAGAGACAGTATTTAAGAAGTATAGATCGACCAATCCCCTTCTGAATCACAGGAAAGGATTTATATCTCGAGCCTAAACGTTTGTTCTAACTCTACCACAGAGATGTTTGCTCGTTCCCTTATATTAACATTTATTTTAATATGAATCGTTCTCACGTTTATTTTTAATTATGGCAGCAAACACTTGCCTGTGTCTACAGTATATAGTTATATAAAGTACATCTATATACGCACAAATCGTGTGTGTAACCACCTGTGCAATATCAAGACACGTCTGTGTGGCTGCGCAGCACACTGCGAGCTTTCACCAGAATCAGTGTTACCTTTGCATTTGCGGCTCATATACATTATTTCTACTGATCTGTACATTAGAACAGGATTTCTCAGAGCAGAGGGTAACCCACTCTCTCAGTTTTGTCAGTTTACATGTAGTAGAAGGCTATGCATTTCAGATTTGACATTTGCCCTCAAATTTGTCTGCAGCAATCAGAATTCCTTTTTTCTGTTCTTTTGTGTCTGAGGGGTGCAAATTTAAAAAGTCTTATTGTGCGCTTGCTTTTACCATGAATGTACTTTACGTTGCACTGGGTTTTGTCATTGCCTCCTCGCCGACACCACAGTGTCATAGTCAAACCATTCACTGCCGCAGACTGAGGCTCTGTAACATCATCTTATCCACTTGATGCTTGAGATGCTTGATGCAACCATACCCACTACCACCAAGGACCATAACGACTGCCCCCCTTTTGGGTGAAAACAAGCACTGCTAAAGTGGCCAGTAAATATGTCTGGTTGTGGCAAACATTTTATCACGTTAGTTAATGATATTACTGAGTGAACAACCTATGCCGATTGTGCCTGTAGATCAAAGTGAATCAGATAAGAGTCTTAGTGATGGTGGAATTAGTTTTTACTGTGAAAAAAATTTGCCCTACCATTTAAAAAAAAAACTGCTTTTAGAATGTAGTTTGGTTCAAAAGTACCAAAACAGCTAAATAAAGTGTCTTAACAATATAAAAAGTTACAGATAACAGTCTGAAATACATTAACTGAAGATTCGAAATGCATTACCTGAAGATTCAGTTTGGTAGTTGTATATGTCAAGTTTGTCTGCTTGGAGACAGGCTGAAAGGACCTCTGTTTCTTTAATTCTTTCTGTATAACGACACCAATCGCTGATTGGCACAGACATAGCATAATTGCTCACCTAACTGGCCTCAAGATTTGGGCTCATAATACCTGAAAAGCGATATGGTTTTCTGATTTTATGTCTTCAAACTGGCAAAGACCTGACCCTTCCTAAGTTCCACCCCTTTTGGAACCTCGGTCAGCTTTCTCCTTTCCTGATTCCTGCACTTAGATGTGCTACACTCCTCTATAATAAAACCAGATTTTGAAGATGGTTAAAAGACGTTGCTGAGGTGCCTGTAAACGCAACATATATTGTCATATTTTAAGTTAGCTAATGTTAGTAAAACAAAACTAGGTAACAAGCTAGCTAATCTACACAAATCATTAGCTAGATAGTTAGCTGGTGTCTTGCTCTGTAACAAAACACTAGCGAACTGTCCAGTTAATCATATACATCAATCTTTAGCAAGCTAGTTATATCTGACAGCTAATGTTAGCAAAACACTCTTTAACTAGCTAGCTAACCTAATCAGTCATTGGCTAGTTAGTTAGCTAGTCTTTTGCTAACATTGGCGTGTGTGTGTGTTGTGGTTACAGGTTTTCTTTTCAACATAGATGAAACTAGCACGTAGCATATCAAAGTACAGGAAAGAGGAAGAGAAAAATTTTACCAAGGTATCAAGCTCCCTCAACTGTTGGCACGCAGAGCAAAAAGGGTCTATTAGAGAAGTTGTTTTCACCCAAAAAAAGGTGGGGCATGATGCAGGGGCAAAATACCCGGGTGTGCTGCTCGCATCCATAGTAAAACTTTTTGTTCTCTCTCAACTCAGTCATCATTCTTCGTCTATGGGCTGGTACGCTTTCGCTGAATATATTTTGTAGCTCTATATCAAAACCTATACATAGCGATTATGTATAAATGTACGTTTTCAATATGGAAAACTACTCGCTAAATGTGCGTACGTGTGTTTGTGATGACCGTATCAGTGGTTTGCACAATGTAACTGATATGCACTCAAATGCTGTGTGTGTGCTCTGCTCTCATGGTTGTATTCTTGTTGATGGCAGAGTGACAGAGATGAGAGCCTGCAGACTGAACAGATGAGAGGGCTTTTTTTGACCTTTCCACACCCATAGTTTCTTGATTTTTATCCAAAGCATTTAATCATAAATACTATTGTAAATTCAGAGAATGTGGTGTATGCGTGTGTATACTTCTGTTATTTCTAGGTACAAAGATAATGCAGTGATTTGGATCTGTGGGCATGGCGACAAGGACATGCCATGTGTAATAATTAAGAGGGCACATTTTTTTACTTTGCTTTTCATTTCTAAGGAAAATTACTCTAAATAATCTATTGTTGATACTGTGGTGAGAAGTAATGTGTTGTGTTTGAAGTGCATATTGTCTGTTATGGTGTTTGTGTTTGGATGTGAGTGCGTGTACAGAGTTTAAGAGTGGAATACCAGAGCTTCTTCCCCTAGGAAGTCTGAACTAAAAGCCACTGTATTCACTTTCTTATGGCTGTAACTCTGTATTTCCACTGTGGAGTGGCAGCACTGTATGCGAAAATGTTAACGATACAAGACAAGGGACTTACTTTTCCACAAAGCACCCTCCTCCTGAGTGAGAATTCCCTGGTAGCAACGCTGCTTGGACCCAAAAGCATTATCACCAGATGTTTATTTCCAGTTGTTTGTTGTGTGGTCCACATTCCAGACGGCAGTGCGATTTGAGTGTTGGGTGTCAAACTCTTCTCAGCGTTTGCAAATCCACCCGTGGTAGAGTAATTGTTACTGAGCCTCACTGATTTCATTCATGAGGTGTGTGTGTGTGTGTGTGTGTGTGTGGTGGTGTCACAGGTGATGTGTCAGTATTGTTCCCTGTACTACCTACTTCACTCTTTCTCTTCTGTTGAATTGTATAGGTGGGTGTCAGTGATGACAAAGCAATAGTTTCGCAAAAGGATCAGTGAGAGTACAATCCGCCCTAACATGACACTTGCCAGCTGTGTCAGTCTACCCAGATGTTGTGTCCCCCCCCCCCCCCCCCCCCCATGCTTCAGAAATTTGATGGTTCAAGGAGGATAAAACATCTGAACCAAGAAAGTACCAGCTAACTAACGCTTCTGCGCTTTGTTTAAACACCGTGTAAAAATACGTAAAAATAATCTTCATTCACTGCACTGAAAAGCAGTAGCTATCTATGTAAGCAAGTGTATCAGGTTGCCTTTGCTTACATGTCAGTGTCATCTCTAAAAATGCATTTATTGTGTTATCCAGATGTGTGCAGTAGATACTGTATCTGCATTAAACGTAGGTGACTAGCCAGCGCTTTGTGTCATGTCATGTTCAAGATGAGATTTTATAGGAAACAAAATTGCTCCTTTTGTGAGGTCGGTGTCCCTTTTTATGGCTATAATCCATAGTAAATAAGAGTCTGTGTTGTTGAACATATTCTGTATGTATAAAAGAGAAAACATGAAGCTGCGATTCATGTTAATATCCAACGTTCCATATTTTAAGTGCACAGCTGATTGCACATTTATGTATGAAGCAGTTTATGTTGTATGTATGCAAAAATAAATGTAACTTTACCTGAATGTTGATATGTCTTCTTTTTTAAATGCAGGCTATACTTTATTACACATCATAAAAGATATACATTATGTACCTCATTGTTCCCTGAATCTTAAGGGATTGTTCACTCCCAGTCCCATCAATAAATCTGTGCTTGGGACCAACTATTCTGCATGTTTTAGAAGTTTCCCTGCTCCAACACACCTGATCCAAATGATCTAGTTAAAAAGCTTCATTTAAATCAGCTGTGTTCTAAGAAGAAAACCTCTAACATATAAGGTAGTGTGCCCCAGGACTCAGGCTGGCAAACACTGATCTACTCCAAATTCAGTAGAAGTTTACCATTGTTTGGAGACATTTATGTTTCTACAACAAAATTATGTGGAAAATTAGGGCTGTTGCAATATACTAGCAGTGATGGTATCTGTAATATTAAAAAATTAAATATTGATATGTTAATAATATATGATAATATTTTGTAAATAACCAAGCACCTCTGAAATTTACTGTATCCTTTTAAGTCATTTCTTTTTCTTTATGTTATCACTATATATATCACAGTACTCGTATGGGATGCCAACCAAAATATTCAGAGTTAGCTATCACTTCAAAATTTTAAACATTTAATTCCGGATGTTTAAACTTGATAAAATTGTATCTTTTTTATAGTCTCACCTACTCGGTGCTTTATTGCATTGTTTCTTATTTTTTCTTTATTCTGCTTGTATTTTATATATAGTTTTAATTTGCCAATTTATGCTAAGAAACAGATATTTAGGCAAGTGGTTTTCTCAGGCCTGCTAGTGTAGGCAGGATAGTAGATTAGCGCGTGTCCACAAGATAACCTAGGTTCAGTCATTCAACCGCTGGAGTGCCTTTGCGCAAAGCAAATCATCCCTTTGGAGTGTACCACATTTCCACAATAAAAAAATACAGTACTTACTGAATTGTACTTGTACCCCAGACCACAAGCACGTCCTTAGGACCTTGTCTCCTCATTGTACAAAGCACAGTCTTATCACAATTTACCATGAGAGGGCAGTGATACTGCTTGGATTAATCTAACCCGCCGTAAAGAGTTCACAAGAGGAAGAATCTGGACGGAAGAAGCCGCTCGTGTCTAGAAGAGAACCCCAGACCCGCAAAGATCTCGCGGGAGTGATTATTTTAGCCCATTCCACTAGTGTTCCCAAATGCTCCCTGTGTGTTTTTCTTTTTCCATAAACCTACGCGGATCTTAAGCGAAGCCTTTTTCACATTGTAGAACATGATTATTTTGTACAGAGACACAATGAAGAAACAATGCGTCCAAATCTCGTGAGAGTTCCGCGAATTAAGAGTTCCCTCCCAGACACCGCGGAAGAATCCTCATTGAGGCTTTAGCTAGTAATGTCACCGGTTACAAACAAAGTGTGAGCCCAGACTGAACAGTGTAGGTTCACTGCTTAGGTAAGTATTATAATTTTCACTCTCAGTGTAGAGAAATTACTTTAACATATTTAACGCGAGCGAGTGAATGTGAGCAGCTAACGGTTTGCTAAATCAGCTAGCGTGATGAAAGTTGGTGTTTTCTGGAAGCGTCCGCGCACGACTGTTGCTATGGTTACACTGTTTTCCTAAAGACCCCGAGCGCTGTAGTATGCGAACAAATACGCGTGTAGTTGCAGGTTTATTCAACAACAAAGACGCATTAAACTTCTGTCTCTAAACGCCTCTTTTAGCGGGTTAACAGGTGGTGAAGTACTGTTAAGGATGGTGCAGCTGCATGTGAAGCGTGGGGATGAGAGCCAGTTTCTGTTCAGCACCACCGTGGACACTCTTCTGGAGACTGTGATCCAGCAGGTTACAACCATTTACAACGGGAGGCTTAAGGTGGACAGGATATGTTCAGGTGAGAATGACACACACGATGCTTTTTCTTTGTTCTTAGGCTGCATTCACACATCTTACTTGACTACGATTTAAACTGGATAACTGCTTACTAGCTAAACTGCATTGGGTTAACGTTAGTTAAGTTAATATAAGAGACAAAGAAGTAACTGAACATTTATGAGGATGTTAACTGCTTGGTGAATTGGTTTGTTGAAAACATATTCGCCCCAGCTCTCAATATTTACCTGTGGCATTACTTTAGAGTTCTAGTAAATAAGATCTATCTTCAGTCTAGTGGGGCATTGCATGCATTGATAGACTTGGTTGTACATTAATAAACCCTCAGAGATCCCAGAGCTGGCAGACCATGGCATCACACTGCCATCCAACATGCAGGGGCTGACAGAGGAGCAGATTGTGGACCTGAATCTGAAGGATGAATGGGAAGATAAATGCATACCCAGCGGAGGGCCAGTATTTAAAAAGGATGAGATTGGAAGAAGGAACGGACATGGTGAGACTTTGACTATTAATTTAATTTACAAAAGGCTTCATAGTTCAACAAATATTATTTCAATGTTTAAATCTATAATAGTTATTAGATTACATTGTATGTAATCCACCCACTGATGGGGAAAACCAGCTTTCTCTAGTTTAGGGGACATAAATAAGGGGGTTCTCGGTATATTTTTTATCTTGCAAAGAGTCCTTGGCTGAGGCATCTGCTGTAGACTACATAGAATAACATGAAAATTATTCTCAATGCATATCTAACATTGTTAGGAAGGCCTTTACAGTTGTTATCCCTTTAAGATAGTCCTTTTTGGGAGTCACATGGTTGTGGCTTTGAACTGCAAACTGTGACACACATGGGCAGAGATTTTCCCCTCTTATACCACTGATATTAAATCCTTTGTAAATGACTTGTAAATTCTGCAATTAAATCCGCTACAAGCAACTCTGGATAAAGATAGTAGATTGTGTCTCATTCCCAGGTTGTCAAGTACTGACACTTTTGGTCAGTGGCTACAACCCTAAAACAACGGTAACTGAATGAATCACAGCAATCAACTATCTTTCCCCAGAGTTGTAATTTCCCTGCCCCTGTTGATTGTACATAACATACACATATATTAATGTGAAGCAGTGTTATTAGGGCTTAATTCAACAAGCATTTCTTTCATTTTGCATGGAAATATGTTGAAAAAGGGCATTTCAAGCAGGTAAAAAGAAAAAAATGTTTTGGTAATCTGACAATTCATCTCTTTTTCTTCTACAAGCTCCAAATGATAAAATGAAAGAGGTATTGATGAGAACAGTGGAGGAGGCAAAGGCACTGGTCTCCAAAGTGAGTATTAGTGTAATCACTAAATCTTACAGTGTCTTATTCACCGAGGTTCACTGCTTTTATTCAGTCAGTCTTCCTCTTCATCTTTCAGAACCAAGTTCAAGCTAACATTTGTGTCACCATGGAAATGGTAAAGGAAGCCTTGGATCAGCTAAGGGGTGCGGTCATGATAGTATATCCCATGGGGCTGCCTCCTCATGACCCTATCAGGATGGAGTTTGAGGACCAGGAAGACCTTTCAGGAACACAGGTAAACAGAAATGAGAGTTTCTTAGTGGCTGTTGTCTGACGGCCAAATGAAATTAGATTTCAGTCAACAACAAGGTCATAAGTTATCTTCATTTGGAGGTGAAACTGTCTGCGCTGTGCCTATTTCATCTTTCTCCCTCCATTCCTCTGCATCTGCCATCTCCATCTGTCTCTATACCTCAGGCATCTCTGCAGGTGATCACGGAGGACGAGTGCCAGCTATGGTGGGCTGCCAAAGAGATGCAGCGGGGGAAAAAACTGCAGGACTACATTGGCAAAAATGAAAAGACAAAGCTTGTGGTCAAAATCCAAAAGGTGAGAACCGTTTCAGCCAATCTGAGGCAAGTGTTTTTTTGTGGTATATGACAGTAGAGTGTTTTTTGTTTTATGTTTTTGTTAGATTTGAGAATAAGTGTAATTCAGTTGTTACCGTTCCCTTCAGAAAGGGCAGGGGGCGCCAGCGAGAGAGCCTTTAGTCACTGATGAGCAGCAGAAACAGATGATGCTGCATCACTACAGGAGGCAGGAGGAGCTCAAGGTGAGGAAAAGCTAAAGAAACATGAAAAACCATCTCTCTGATTGTACTGAATGTGCCTTTCTAACCTTCTCCTGGTGACGTTTTCAGAAACTGGAAGAGGCGGACGATGATAGCTACCTGGACTCCGAGTGGTCAGACAGACAGGCTCTCAAAAAACAGTTTCAAGGCCTCACCAACATCAAATGGGGACCGAGATGAGGACCTTCATCACTCAGATTCCCCCTTTGAGCTGCTGCTCTGACCTGGTCCTCTACATATGCAACTGACAAAGATGCCTTATCAGTTCACTGTCTGTGTTATTTGAGGTCTTCCAGAGAATATTTTACACAGTGGATGTGCTCATATGGGAGCCTTGGAGTAAATGCGTTTCTGAATTGAAATGTGAAGATGACTTCTGGACACATTGTATGATAGAACAAGTACTGATGTCATGTGGTGCGTGATGTGATAAATCTGAATAATTAAATGTTTATTGATCGTTTTAACCCTGTTGTAAAGTTACATTTTTATTGAAGCTGTGCAAACAAAAACAAACAAAAAAAATTAAAAAGCTTGTATGTGTACACAAAGTTCATACATTTTGTATTAATGGCGTGTGTTAAAGGCTAACTTAGGTATTTTTTGAGCTGGACTGTATTTTCTCATGTTTTTGTGTCCGAGTCACTAACAGTTTTTGAAATTGCTGAACAGCCATCAGCTGTAAAACAGGCTGCATATAATTCTTATGGGCAATCGCGAAACATCAAAGTAGGTTCACTAAAAGTACTTGTCTTGCCACTTAAGCTCAGATTTCTATTGTAAGTGTCAGTATGATAGAAAGGATCCCTACACTGTACACTGTATACTGCCTTGTCAAGAAAATGCTGCCATAATGCAAAATGATAGACTATGCCTACCCCTCTACCTCTAACCAGAGAACCACTGAGTAGCACATACTGACAGTTCAACCTCTCTGATGTCTGACCTCCCTGTCGCTAGCCTGATATCAGACTAAACTGTCAGATCGTTACACTCCATTTCTATATTCCGTCAATAATCGGGCAACTCAGTGGAGTGGATGGATTCAAAGCTCTGGACGGATGCAACCCTCTCGCTACTCCTTCCAAATATTTTCACATCTAATGTGGTGAATTAAGGGTTTATTTTGACTAAACCAGGGTTTGTGATTGTTGAAGCAGTGGAAAGACAAACCAAGACAGTTTGGCAGTTTGGGTGAAATTTATTTAGTTTCTGTTCAGTTTGAATGAAGTCTGTTTTTAAATCAGTCTGGTGGCTTTGGCTGTTGTTTTGGATGGTTAAACAAAAGGGATCTTATGCTCAAACACAATCTGTGTAGGGATCCTTTACATAATGTCAGACACAGAATAACGATCTGAACCTGTCAGTGGCAAAACAGACACTTTTAGTTGACGCACTTTGACGGTTTGCAATGGGCCATAAGGATTACATTGCAGCCTGTTTCACGAGTGATAGCTGCTGGACCAGTTTCAAAAATTGTTGTCTCCATTAGTCACTTAGACACAAAAACATGGAAAAATTGGGTTCAGGTTGAAAAAACTTTCAACAAAGTCTCAGAGGTAGTGATTCAGCCGGAGCACACACAGTTTTATATCCCTTGGATTGTAGGGACAAGGATGCTACACCTTTCCTCTCTTTGTCCTGTCACACACACACAGACACGTGAAAGTCGGTGCTCCTCTGAGGCAGGAAGTTGCGACATAGTAGATGGTCGTTCCAGTTCTTGTCCCAGCAAGGATGTGGAAGCTGTAGAGTTCTGTTGATGTAGCCGATGGAGTGATTCAGAGAGGTGTGGCTGGTTTCAAGGAACAATACGTTAAAAAAAAAACATCCTGAACATGATGTGTGGAGTCCAAAGATAATCACACACACACACATTGTACATTCGGTTCAGATGGATCTTTTGTGGTGGAATTGTGTGGTCCAGATCATTCCACCATGTGATATGTCTCTATAGTCAACCTCACCCATATTGCCTATTTTTAGAAGAATTTATCTGATTTTAATCATTGATGATTTTATTCACCTGAATAAACCCCTTCTCCTTTTGGCACTTCTTGTTACTTTTGTTTTCACTCATTTTGTACATGAACCAGCTCACTTTCACAGTCTATCCTGTCACATTCATGGTCTCTGATGACTTTCTCAGTAAATCTGAAGTGACACTAGGCTGTAAGTGTAATGTTGGTGCTGATGTTCACCACTTGCCACACTGGTCCATCACATTTAACTGCACTTGGTTGGCAATCATTTCACTGCAGTGACCTGGACTGCCAACTAGTATCCAGGATTCAGTTGCAATGCTTCCTGCTAAAATTAGACAGTCAAAGAGGTCTGCACTCTGCCATACTGTAGACAGTTCTCTTAAGCAGGCCTGCAGGAGATTGGAACGCAAATGACGTAAATCAAACCTGGAATTTCTCTACCTCTCATGGTACCAGTGTGTATGGAATAACAAAGGTGCTGTGTCCGCTGCCAAAGCAGCATATTTCTCTCGCTTAATCAGTAACAATAAACACATTCCCAGATTTCTTTTTGACAGTAACCAAACATACTTAAAGCAGTCATCCTACCAGCCTTCTCAACCACCTTCCAGCTCCATTTTTTCAAGATCTCTGGCCATTTCTGGGACTTACAATGCTGAATATTATAAATTTATCACTTACAACTGGCACTGTCCCCACTACTAGACTAAGACTGAAGGTGTTAAACCTCTGCCACCAGGGATAGGCTAATTATCAACCAGTCTCAAACCTTACATTCTTTAGAAAAGTACTAGAAAGAGTTGTGTTTCAGCAACTAGGAAGCCCTGTTGCCCTGGTATTCACAAATTATTAAAACACAGGCATGCTTGTCTGCTGTGAAAAACTGATGTCAGGAAACTTCCTGCTCCTAAATTCTCATAAAACTGACATGCTGGGCATTGGACATTATTAACTCTCGACAAGTGGGTGATTTCTCAAAGTTTGACAGCCAAGAATCTTGGCATTATGCTTGATCCTACCCTCACTTTTGATGAGTATATTAAAGAACATACAAAGACAGCCTTTCCCAACACCCGACATAGCTAAAATTTGATTTTTTCTTTTGTGGCTGATGCAGAGATCTTAATTCAAACCTTTGTTTCATCCAGGCTTGATTACGGTACTGTTTCGTTGTCAGGCCAGTCGCATGCTGGTACAAAAAGTCTTTAAATGGTTCAAAATGGTGCATCAAGAATCTTAACTAAAATGACAAAATTTGACCATATTACATCAATTTTAGCTTCCTGTCACTGGCTCCCTATCCATGTCAGATCAGACATGCTAACTACAGCTTCTGATGACTGAATGGCTCGCCCCTCCTTTTTTTCCAATTTTTCCTCAGTTAAAGAGGAGTTTTTCTTTACCTGAACCATGGATCTAAGGATAGAGGGTGTTGTATGCTCTACAGATTATAAATTGGGCTATACTGTACAAATAAAACTGAGTTGACTTCAGTGAACATGGCAAGTGTGTGACTTCTTTCCAAACCAATGATTTGACCCTTGTAGTAACAGTAAACAGTGTCTCGACCTGAAATCTCAGCTTCATTTGGTGGCAAATGTGAATAAATACACAATTTAAACAATTACAGAATGTGACCACCCATTTTACAGCTTTAGACCCTGTTAATCCTTTATAAAAATGGCTAGTACAGTACTGCATTTTCACCCAAACATTACATTCTTCACAAACTGAGCGCTCCTGCAAAAATGGCAAAACACACAAAAGACTGCTTTAAAATGTAAAAAAAAAAAAAAAAAAAGTGTCTTGTTTTGTTTATAATCAAAGTCTGTGCTGCTGCAGAGAATCCTGAAAAAAAAAAACCTGAATCCACAGGTCACAGTTTAGTTAACATGAGCTGCCGTTCAGATATGCGTTCATCCAGATCTCCTGTATGATCATCTCTCTGCGCTCGATCCTCTCGGCCCGTTCAGCTGCTTCACTCACATAAGTCACTTCCTCCCAGCCGTGTATTGCCTTCCTGTCTGCAGCTGAGATTAAAGAACTTTCAGTTCCATCCTCATCTTCATCGTCTTCATCTTCATTATCCTCTTCCTCCTCCTCCTGGCAGTCAACAGTCTGGTTACGAGACTTGGGTGCGAGTCTGTGATCTCTGAGCTGGTTCCCTCTGCAAGTCACTCGGACTGACACGGCCAGCAGTGTGAGCAGAAGACCAACACACACACTGGAGGTGAACAGCAGTGCTGCCATTTCTGGATGCTCTGTGAGGGAAATGAAGGGGGGATGTGTATACAACATGGAGGGGATTCATGAGAGCATGCATGCTTGTGAATAAATAGAGTTTACCTTTGATGTAGGCGTAGGTCAGCAGAGAGTTGCTCATCATAGCTCCTGACTTGTCTGGTCTTCTTGACCCTTTGGAGGAAGGCTCCTCCAGATCTGCAGAAGGAACTGTTATGAAAAGTTAAAAAGGGTGATGTGAGATGACCTATGCATTCCAAGCATTAGTTTATGCCCATACTACCATACTATTTAGTATGCCAGAAAAAGATTTAGTATGTCCATAGTATGTCAAATGCAGCATGCCAAAGATACCTGGTTGTCCTACTGCATCTGGTCATAATTTGCGGTAGGCAGACCTAGCGTACTTTTCTGGCTATTCTGACCCAAGCCTCAATCAATCAATGCAAGAGGGTCAAAGTTTAAGGCACAATAATATGACGTAGTTGTATGTCCCAGCTGTATCCATACTGCATGCCATAGTACGTCTGTGTAAGGCCAGCTGCAGTATGTACTAAGAATAAAAAGAATCTGAGTCTAAGATCTAAGTATATATGTCTTTGTTACACTGGATCATCTTTTAAGGAAGTCTACCTTGCAGTTCTTCAGGAAAGCAAATGATCAACATCACTGACAAGGGGCACAGATCATTGTGTACATTGTTATTAAGTAATGTTTAACGTAAGAAAATCCTTGCAGTAGAACACATATTGTGTGTTCAAGAATGATGATATGTCCAGTAGTAAATTTGTAGGTCTAACACGATAAATATGAGTTGACTGGAGGGTGAACGTGAATAACTATTCTCAATGTGACAACCATTTCATTCATTTTTGTGACTGCTGGCCTATATTCCTTTTTTTTTTTATTTCAGTTCCACCCTTGGTAATGAAGTAACAATTTTCACCAGGTTGTCCACATGCACAGAGTCTGCATGAAACAACAAGTAACTAAGATGTGCTTTTAGTAGTCAGTTTTAATCAAAACATTGTAGTTTCATAGCAGACCCATGTCAATAACATCTGCAGCCATATAATTATGCAGCCTAAAGTGCAGTCGGATTCTCTCTGCACTGATTGTCTTTTGCTAAGTCCTAATGAATTCTAAATTATTTTGACTATTTGAACACAGCCGTGGAATTGCAACAGATAGCATGATGCAGTTACCTTTTTCTGTGTCCACAGTAGGAGGTGAGGTGGAGCTGAATACAGAAGGGTCTGCTTCTCTTAGTAAAGTCTGCGGTACTATTGGAAGGAAGACATAAGAAACAGTATTGAAATTTCTGTCGACAAATTTATACAGACCATTCATCTGCACGCCACTTTGGTCCACAATGGAAAGAAATTATGAATGCTTTTTGTCCATTTGTGTTGATAACGGATCTACAAGGTTAACTCACATTGTTTTGTGTGAGACGGAGTCAGAAACTAACACAAGGAAGGCTGAAGTCAAATCTCCAAATTTTGATACATGAACAATGTTGCTGCATGACCTCACTAGCATTTGTGCCAATCGTGGGAAGTTAAGCAGGATGTCAAATCTGAACTCACAGTGTTATTCTCTGCTACTGTGTTGTTGGGTGTGATGTGATTAGCACAGCTGATGACTGAGATCAGCAGATAAGAACCCACAGTAGAAAACCACAAACATTCACTGTCACATAATGAACAAAGCAAAAACAAAAACAGACGTGACGTGACGTGAGCTATCCATTTTATCAGCCTGTTCCTATTTCGAACCCTGTCTCTGATTTATCACAGGGTTGTAATTGTATCTTGTGAATGAGGAAGCAGAGAGAGTCCTACCACAAGAATAGACCACACTGAGGTACTTCCTGGTTCCTGGAAAGCAGGGGTCCCTAAAGGTCTGGTTGCTGACAGCAACAACACACTTCTGTTTGCTGTAGCAGGACTTGGACACCAAGTGTACGGCCTCGTGGTTCAGACACTCTGCAGGGAATAGCAAAGAGAAACTTAGAGAGCCGGCCACTGAATAACAAACACCGAGTTTGTGTGTGTGTGTGTGTGTGTGTAATGCTCACTCAACTCTGGGAAAAACCTCACTTGATATGTACTTCAGCTGAAAAAGCCAGACAACTGATTCAGTATTTGCAAGAGTTTGGTTATAGTTTAACCACAACAAAATCACCTTTTTGGCCATTTGATGTTTTTTTTTTCCTGCAAAGTAAATAGTTAATCCAGTGCATCTAAATTAGTTTGATGTCTCCAAATAGATTTGGTTTATTCTAAAGCATTAATTTCCCAAATAAGTTTAAAGAATTGTGTCACATCAAGGTAAAATTAATTAAAAAATAAAATAAATTAGTAGTTTATCTCACACCGTTCTTACAGGCTTTTCCACAGCAGACATTTTGACTCGGCATACCAGGAAAAGCACAGGTGTACTGAATAATATTAAAAATGGCTGGGGCACACTCAACTGGAATGAAGCCATTATTGATGTTATTAGTTACACCTGTGCTTTTCCTTCTGTGCCAAAATACGCTCAACAAAAAAAATAAATGCAACACTTTTGTTTTTGTTCCCATTTTTCACGAGCTGTAGACAGGGAGGACAGAGTAGGGCAGATCATGACTTTGCCCCCTTGATAAAAAAAAGGTATCTGTAGCTCTATGTGAAATAGCTACAGTCCAGTGCCTAATATATGTCTTTTTTTAAGATAAAACAGCACATCTTAGAGTGGCAATTTATTGTGACCAATCTGCGGTACACCTACAGGAGGGCTGTACAGGAGAAGTGCTCACTGCCATAGATTTTAACAAATTTATAAACAGAATTTGAGAGAAATAAACATTTTGTGTGTACATAAAAAGTCTTAGATCTTTTATTTAAACTCATGGAAAAAATTGGAGCAAAAAGAAGAGTTGCATTTATGTTTTTGTTGGGTGAACATGCTTTAAAAAAAGCCTCCTGTATAGTTTTTGCTTGTGTTTCACTTTAATTAGGACCACGTGTCCCATACATCCTCATTGTTTTGTGTTGTAAAGCAAATTCCTGATTTCAGTGAGCAGATTAGCGCTGATATTTCCACAGGATCTTTACTCACATCACCATGTGACAGAGGCATTTTGACATGTGACAGTGGGAAACAGCTGCAAATAATGAAATTAATGATGAATTCCATTTAGCTGCTTCACTGCCAGGGTCCTGGTAAAGTTCATGTGACTGACTGTCACGGCTTAACTTAAACAGAACGGAGCCATCATTAATCTTATCGGTAAAACCTGTGATTTTCCTGAAGTGATAAGTCCAAATGTACGCTGAAAAAAAACAACCCTTGTTCACCCTTCACTTATCATCATCATTTTACATCATCATTGCAACATGTAGATTCGCACAATGTTAATTTTCACATCTATTACATGTGGCACACTGCACTGTGGTACTTGGTAGCAGAAAGTAGTGTACATGCCATGTACACTACTTTTTTATTCCACTGTGGAATATTAGAGGGCTCTTGTAGGAGCCATGAATGAATTCAGAGAAGAATATATTTTTGTAGGTATATGAAAGTGTGTGATTGTTTATATTTTTGATATTTGATAGTGTTAATGATATTATCATTTACTGTGTGATCATGTTGTTTAGGGACATAGTGGGTCACATGGATGTGGGCAGAGATATGAGCGCCTGTTCACCTTTTGTGGTCAGTGAGAGTTTTGTTGACCACTGTTTTCTGTTTGATCACTGTGCATGTTACAATAAATGAATCATTTTTTCATTCATAAAAGTTTCAACCTTCAGATCTCATTTGTGCATCAGACAAAGTAACCATGCCTGACCTCAGCCTCTTACATTTCCTGAAGTTGTTGCAGCCTTATGTAGTGGATAAACTTATTTCAGACACTCAAATAAAATGGTGGACAGTAAATACAGTGCGTTATATAGTAAGTGGTGTCAGACACAACCCTATTGCTCATAACTCTTCACTTTAAACAGTGCACTATTTCTGTTTTGTGTCACAAATCAATCCAGCATCATGCCAGCAAATATCCTGTATAATGTGACTAAATGAAACATGATTGAAACTGCAAAAAAAAAAAAAAAACATCAAACGATGTTGCTAATTAATTTTTTTTTTGTTCTAAATACACTAAGGTTTGAAAATTATTAAAGGACCAGTGTGTAGGATTTAGTGGAATCTAGCAGTGAGATTTCAGATTGCAACCAGCTTCTCTCACCCTCCCCTTCCATCTGTGCAGGAGAACCTATGAGAACCTGTGGTGGCATAGACAGAAACGGCTCATTCTGAGTTGATGAAAACACAACAGTCCTTATTTGCAGTGTGAAAACATGCTTGTAAATATTAGATTCCATTTATGCCAGATTCTGTCAATAGATCCCTGTAAATCGTGCACACTGGACCTTTAAAGTTGTATAATAAAATTATATATACTGCCTGTTTAAAATGCCACAGGAGTGAAACTTATTATTTCCTAAACCTTTTCTCTTTCACTATGTAGCATGGTTTGTTAAGACACTACAGTATATTCCTGACTTCATTTTTGGCCTTGTAATAAAGGAATAATCCGTCAGTTACCACCATATGACAATGCTGAATATCCCGTTGACTCACCAAATGGGGGTGGTCTTGTCAGGTGTGAGGGGCAGGTGTCAGTCTCACCCAGACTTCTCCCGTAGACAGCTGCATAGATGTTCAGAACCCTGGGGGGCTTGCAGCGCAGGATCATCGCCCCCCCCTCACACACCACATGTCTTTTGTGTTCAGCTGAGCGAGGGGAAAAAACAATGAAGATGAAAAGGAGAAGGAGGTGATGGCAGGGGGGAAACTGAGGGGGTAGGATCAGTGGAAGGGGTGAGATTTTTTTGTATAGTTGTGTCGCTAATCCCATGTTCATCCACTGGGTAAACTGATGCTGAAACAGGGAGCATCATCCGAAAATAAAAAACTACTATACTGTATACTATTCTTTTCCATGTTTTATTGTCAATTTACTCTTTTCTATTCGTACTTCTTGACTTCCAGTTCTCAATTTTTTTCTACTTACTGCTTAATATTGTTGTGCACCAAAATCACCAAGGCAAATTGGCCATAAATCTGATTCTGAATCTGGGAAAGATGTGAACGGGTCAGGATAGGAATTGAGCTGCTGAACTCACTTGGTTTACACTTGTAGTCCACATGGAGGTATTTGGTGGTTCCAGGGCAGGGGTCCTTCCCAAACAGCAGGTGGTTGACAGGCAGCTGGCAATCTCTGTGGCTCTGACACTCTGAGAGCAGTTTCTGCAGAGCAAACACAAGGGAGGATTTACCAGCACACAAGATTTAATGTTCCACAGTGAGCAAAAAGTAAATCAGAAGCAGAAAGAATGATGCACTAAGCAGGAGATGGTGAGCTGTACCTGAATAAACCTACATTAACATTAAAGGGATAGTTCGGATTATTTAAAGTGGTGTTGTATGAGGTACCTAACCACAGACAGTGTAGATGCCGATCGATATGTCCTCAGTTTGGAGAAGCAGAGAGAAGTGCCAGAGTGGAAGCTAAACAATGTACTGTTGTCAACAGGGTCAGCAGCAAAGGGTATTTTAGCCACTTAAAAAAGGTCCACCTCAAAAAATTCATATCTGTTTAAGTGTATGCTATATTTAAAATATACCGACCATTTTACTTTGCCATCAAACAGCCTTTTCCGACAGGAAATTGCCATTAGATCAGCCAAATATAGCTCTGTCTCACTCAACCAGACTCCTTACAAAAACAGTAATTTTACTTTTACTACTTACTAATTTTAAACAATTGCTGGTCTTCCGCTGACATCAGCGAAGCCAAACTGACCTTTTTAAAATGACAAACAGCCTAACTGATTGAGACAGAGGCAGAGGCAGATCTCTTGTTTTCTGATAGTTAAAATGACTTGGTTTTGGTTGGGTTGGAGAGAGAGATATTTGGTTCATATAATGATGGTTTCCAGTCAGAAAAGGCTGTCTGGTGGCAAGGTAAAGCAGTGAAAATATTTGAAATATAGCGTACACTCAAACTGATATTGATTCTTTGTAATGTACCCTGTCCACAGCAATTGCTTAGCTCCTTATTATGATACCCCTGCTGCTTCTCCAAACTGGGGATGTGCTAACTTGCCCACTGCTGCAGGTAACACACTCACTACCAATGAGTGCCTCATACAACCCCACTTTAAAAAATCATAACTATCCCTTTCACCAGTCAGCAGCGTTCACCAGCTAGCTCATCTAAGCAGGGCTTAAGTGTGGTGTGGTCACTACAAAACTAAAATACATATGGGGGAGAGACTTAAATAAATCAGCTGAAACTGGTGAACACCCACCCATACACAAGTGACCCAGTGAGAGTGAAGTGTGCTGTATATCCCAAACATAAACTGCACCTGTAGAGCAGTAAAAGCTGAACAGCTGTGGTTGTTGTGGGCTCTGAGCTGAGGGTCTGCCCCGCACAGCGTTGCCTCGCCAGTCCCGTAGAAGGCAGACTGGATGGAGATGGTGGAGTGACGTGGACAGTGGAGTCGCAGAGGCTGTCCGTCACATGCCTGGGCAGAGTGACTGGTGATGATCCTGGACAAGTAGTCTGTTACACAAAAGACACTGGTTTTAGACTGAAATGCACATGGAAACATAGCCTGTGAAAGTACTGCTTTAATATAATGGAGGTGAAGTGTGAAAAAAAGACTATGATGTCATCAGGGTTATCTCAGTTTGGGTGTGAGGCCTACATTTTTAACAGAAAGCCTGCATTATGAATTGGAGGTGTGGGATTTGAAAGAAAGGGTTATTAACAGACACTGTTGGAGCTTGGCCGGTTCTAGAAACTTAAAATCAGGCCTCTGTCATCTAAACTTTCACCATTATTTTTTATGGCAACAGCTGGAGCTGGAGGCATTATGTTTTTGGGTTGTCCATCTGTCGATCCCATTTTCTTGAATAAGATATTTCAGGAACGCCTTAAGGGAATTTCTTCAAACTTGGCACAAACATCCACATGGAGGCAAGGATGAACTGATTAGATTTTGGTGGCTAAAGGTCAAAGTTCAAGGTCACCGTGACCTCACGTCCATCCCTTTCTCATGAACGTGACATCTCAGCAACACCTTGAGGGAATTTCATCAAACTTGGCACAGTCTCCACTACATACATTATATGAGTCTGGACAGACGTGTAAACTGCAACTTGACTGGTTGGTGAAGTCACACAACCCTAAGGTGGAACCTCTAGCTTTAATTTGTCTCTTGTGAGTTCCTGAACTTTATGGAAATGCAATACAAAATTGCAGGAGTATTTCTTTAAATCCACTTAAAAATATAACCAAATGGACCCTCTACGGGAGGGTGTGCTCTCAGGAAGCCACTACGTCCTCTATTACTTATAGGGGTAAAAATAGGCACACAAACAAAACACTTAGAGAAAAGGGATTTAACTTTGAAGCAACTTATTACCATTAATCAATACAAAAAAAAAACTTTTTTATTATCTACGGCATGTGTGGTTTCAGATCCATGTGTTTCGTCTCTTTGAAGGTCTGTTAGTTTTCTCATTTTGCTTTGAAAACTCACCCATCACAGAGTGCTGACTGCCAGTTCATTTTCCTGGGTGGTAAACTCTGCCAACTGGCATTCAACCTAATATGACCCACCTTTGTTGCCTGGTGCGCAGATGTGATTAAGTTACTCCTGAGTCAAATTGCACAAAAAGTAGTGCTAAGATGTTGGATGTTACAGGGACTGTGGTCAATATGAATGCAGATCCCACCGTTCTGATTGTTTCTTCATACTAAGAAACTTATCCTAAAATTAGATTTTTTTTAAAAATGTAATATGTCGCCTTGTTTACAGTATTGCAATATACTGAATCATAACCAGTGTATTGTGATTTATATCATATCGCCAGATTCTTGCCAGTACACAACCCTACAAAATGCGTCACACTGTCTTTTTACATTTCCCTTCTCAGACAGGTGTGCAGCTCCATGCCGAATCTCAAGTTGGATCTTTGGGACAAATGGTTGGTATTTTAGGAACACTGGCAATGTGAAAAAGACTAGGAGCACCACATATCTTCTGCACATTTTTCACTCCCCCACTGTAGTTGCACTACTTATAACACTGCAGCCCCAGACCAAACCTAAGTTACAATATTAAAACCCGACCGATAAATTGATTGGCCAATATTATTGGCCTTAAATTAACTTAGGCTGTTGATTCGTTAGCTTTATTGGCAGTATTTTATGTAAGCTATTTTTTATTGTTTTTCTTACTTCAGGTATACATTTTGTTCTATTTGTGTTTTTTTATTTAGCTATTTATAATTCTAAAATATAAAATGTCATCAGATCAAATAAGATAAGATAAGATAAGATAATCCTTTATTAGTCTCACAACAGGGAAATTTGCAGTGTAGAGCAGCAAAAGGGGTTAGAAATATAGAGGCAGCAATAACAAGCAATAAATAATAATTAGGTATATAAGCAATTTAAACAAGAGGTATACTGTTTCAGTATTGTAATATAATTTTGGCAATAAAGTTTCTGTTAAACTGAAAATGAAAAATATCTTGCCTCCTTTATATCTTCGTCACAAGTATAATCACTTTTGAGGGATCCTTGCAAAAAATGTGTTTATGTATATATTCAGTATTCTGATTATATTCTGTATCAAGAATCATGTATTAATATCTGTTTTTTTTTTAAAAACTCCCTAATACTGGTATTGGCTCCAAAATATCAGTATTGGTTGTGCCATAACACTTTATGTTTGGGGGCTTCTTGGGATAAAAACCCTCCTGTTATCTTTTAACGATCCTCTTTCTTCTCCCTGTGCATCACCACCACCACCACCATCATCATCATCATCATCATCATCATAATCATCATCATCTTACTTGAGAAGTCAGCCAATGCACTCATGCGTCTGGTCCACAGGAGTAAAGTCAGGTAAAAGAGGCTGTGGCTCCAGTCCAGTCCGTGACCAGGACGCGTCCAGCTCATGACCCGCATCCCCTGTCTCTGAGATCATATTAGAGAGTCCCGAAAATTCACTGCGGGGCTACAGGACTTCATAACAAAACCAATGAAAAACAGGTCAAATAATTCCTGGGTCCGCGGGAGAAAGTCCCTGCTTCATCCATCTGTCTTCTTTCATAGAAAATACCACCGTATGGAGCAGAAAGCAGCGTGTATCTGGACCACAGAGGAGGTTAGAAATAGCAGCTGCGCAACAAGTTGTTCCAAACTGACAGACGAGCTGATTAATCCGACGCGTGGTGATTCTCCCAGTCCGAGCTTCCTGCTGCCAAACACGGATTCATTTGTGAATAAAAGCATGTGGAAACTAAACGCGTCTTACAGTAACAGCTGAGTGGGAATTATGGAGTGGGCGTGGCAGATAAAACTATTTTAAAAGGAAGAGGGGTGACACACACACACACACTCTGTGGTATGACGCACTGCCAGCAGCTTTTATTTTTTTCCCCCCATGAGGCGCATGTTTACTTTTTGGATTATGGGAAAATGCTTTCATTCAGTGAAGTTTCTCCTCTGCTTTTCTTTCTTTTACTCTTCTGCCTCTCTCTTCCTTTTCCTCTCCACTACTGCAAATCAGGTGCAAATTTAAATGTTTCTGAATGTCAGGACACTTCTTACAATGTGAATTTGTTTCATATCTGCTTACTTATTTATCTTATTACCTGTTAAAAATGTAGCCAGAAACCTAATCCAAGTATCACATTATTAAAGTAATGTAACTTCATTACTATCTGTTACTTTTGGATTGCGTCAAGTGAAATTGATTAACATAATATGAAGTTTTTACGTTCCTTGTTTGTAGGTTTACAGGTTGTCCAGATATTCCTTCCTTTGTTAAGCACAAATGCACATCAAGATTAGGACCCTGACATGAAGAGGAGGGGTCTTGAATCTTCCAGCAGGGCTTTATTTCACAATAATCACTGTCCATTATCCCACTTATTACATGGTTACTTACCAAAAATAAAAAGCAATAATTTGACACAAACTAATGATTAAAAATTATTTTGCTGGTTTAAATCATTGTTCCTCCAGAGTCTATGCTCAGAACTGCGTCCATAGCAACAGTCTGTTCTTCATAGCAACGGTCTGCAGTCAGAAATGTCAGAAATAATAGACCTTCAAGTGGTGTGCGGACTAATCAGAACCAAGTATTTAACAGAGCTGAATAATAAGTACATTAAAATGCACTTGCAGTATGCTATTCACACTTAACACTCAAACTTCAAGTAACCTTATTTATTCCAGTCTGGGTCTTGTATATATTGTTCTTTATTTTAAAATATACTTTAAAAGTGTAATCCTGGTAAATAATCCCCATTTTTACTAAATATAACTAAAATCTGCTGCCTTTTTTTCCAGTAACTATTATGGATTACAGTCACCTTTTTTGTATCCTGATTACATAATCCTGTTACATGTAATCTGTTACTCCCCAAGCCTGCATATCATTTAGGTAGAGGTAATCAATGATCCCTTTTGCATGTTTTTCCTCTCTCTGCACATTAATATTCATTAATATTTCTATGTCATTTGTTTGATTTTATAGGAATAGTTCACGCCAAAATCAAAAATACATGTTCATCATCTTCCCTTTTGTGCCATTTATCCTTTCAGATCTGTGGTGTCCTTTTTTTCCCCCTTGAATGGCCAAAACTGAAATATAATGGTGGGCCAAGGGCCAAAGGCAAATACTCATTGTACAAGTTGGACAAATACAAAACATACATCACAAAAAAATACCAAAACACAGAAACAAATGCAGAGGCTAAAAAGCATCATGGCAAGCAATGGCACCGTTCTGTCAAAATCCATTTTAACAAGTAGATTCATGTAGGAACTATTTTCTTTCTACCGAACGAGAACTGCTAACTGTATCACCTCACAGAAGGGAGTGTGCATCTACTCATGGATGAGAGTCATGTGCTTTTGACACTGCAGGATGTATACATTAACGCTGTCCTCCTCAGCTGAGCTGTAACCTCTCTTCCATGAGTAGATGCAGACTTTCTCCCGCACAGTGATATGGCTGGTGGACGGTAGAAATAAAATAGTTCCTACATGAACCTGCTCACGACAAGGTTGGTGGATTATCTTGAGTAACAGGGTCATGATCTCTGTCTGTATTTCTATGTATTTTTAATGTAAGCTTAGTGCAATCTACTTCCATTATATTTAAGCGAATGCAGATATCTCAAAAACACAGCAACTCACACCAAAACAATCTAGACTGCTAAATAGCACTGCAGTCCAGAGGAAACAAGTATATTCTTGATATTTGGGTGAAATGTTTCTTTAAGTAGTAATAAACAAAAATATACCTCTGGGTTACTGTATTTGATTTAGA
Organism: Lutjanus campechanus; assembly: GCA_027495735.1. Taxonomy (NCBI): domain Eukaryota; kingdom Metazoa; phylum Chordata; class Actinopteri; order Lutjaniformes; family Lutjanidae; genus Lutjanus; species Lutjanus campechanus. The sequence goes on along the minus strand of JAJHUR010076581.1, from coordinate 17,254 downwards.
CTTTTATTGAGTTCTAGTATCTGGCATATTGTGTAATATAACACAAATTAATAATGTAGTTAGTGTGAATATAAGATTAATAGGAAAAGATAGACGGATACTTGACCTGGCAGACAAAGAAAAAAACTGGCACATCACATTGCAGAAACTTTTGTCCAAGAAAGCAATCCTTAAATTAGAAGCCAGTGACCAAAAAATAGACAAAACATTTGTATAGTTTTAATGATACTTTGTGCGGGTCTTTGTGTCTCCCACAAGTCCATGTTTTTTATGTTTTTTAATCTACAAAGATCAAGTTTCAAGTCAATGATATTTTGATTCTGTTTCTTTTCATAAACTGTCGATGCCCTACCCATGGGGCCTTTGAATGAAGCAGGGGGCCTACTGGGTGAATTGCTTCTCGGCCCACATCCATGACCTACTCCATGGTAACCGGTCAATCTACATGTCAGACCACAGCGCAGACCTACAACAGTCAGACTGACAGAGACGTTGGGGTCTCCACGCTCAGCTCCGCGGGGGGAGAACTGGCAGGGGGAGGAACTGCAGAGGTGATATTTTGCATACAAACTGGACAACAGGCCCCCTGGTTGCTTCCATTCTCTGTACTTTAGCTTCAGGCACCCAGGGAGTGGCTCCAAAACCCCTTTCATGTGCTGTTATCCCTCCAAAGCCTGTGGAATTTTGTTGTCAAACTCAAGACGTTTCCTGCACTTTGTTTTTTAAGACGCAATTCAGACATGTGGGTCAGAGAGGAAAGCAAAAACTGTCCATGAGTAAATGTACTAATAACATGATTAGATTCATGTGTAGAGGTGAAAACAGTTGTGATATATGTAGATGTGTAAGCAGAGAATATTAAGGTTGTTATGTAAACCTATTGAAATAAGCTACTAGAGTTAAGATGGTACCAGTTAATGACATAAATGTCTTTACACTTAAGAATAAGGTATAAATTATTTATGTAACTATTCTTGCTCATTTAAAATAATAAAATGCCATTATGTAATAATAAAAGTACTTTTGAAAATATTCTTCCAAAGTTGCCATAAAGAAAATCTAAAACATGTTGTAGTTTATTAAAATGCATTTGGCAGGCCAACTTGATTAAAGAAAAATTCTCACGACATTAAAATTCAACCTCTCAATTAGACAGCAGAGACGACACGGAAAGTAAAGACAAAACATTTGATTAGTGTTGATGATGTTTTGTAACAAACAGGAAGAGGAGGACATAAACTGTATCTAACTGAAGAACAGAGAGATGATGATTTATATTTTCACAATTCTTTCCGAGAAACCTGCTGTGACGAAATTTCCAGTCCAGGGAGGTTTCTTTGTTTACTTGGAGCATTCAAAAGATGGAAACAGTCGTGTGACATGTTTGAGGTGGTCAAAAAATACATATTTTTCCTCTAACCTGTAGTGGTACTTATCAATCTAGATTGTTTTGACACAAGTTGCCAACTTGTGGAGATATCGGCTATAGATGTCTGCCAAGGTTTCCTGGAGTCTATTGCAAGTTTGGTGTATTTTAAGATGTTTTCTTAAACAATAGTTTATAGTGGAGCAGTTCGGTTGAAAACACATCACTCCTACACTGTACATTATCAGATTCTTTGTAAAACTCCACAACAGTTGTTGATTTAAAAAAAAAATGTGCTGAATAAATAACTTTATTTATAACAACACATTACAGAGTAATATTTTCACATCTCCAGTCAGCTTTTAGCGCTGATTTATTGTTAAGAGTCCCATGAAATTTGTGTTATGGCTTTTCTTAATTCTACAATTCCAGCTTTGATTATGCTGGTCCACGTCAGGCCCTGTCAAAAAAGACACTTGGCCGCCACTGGGCATAACAACTTTGCTGGAGGAAACCCTGCCTGCCCTCTCATGGATACAGTGGAACTAGATAGCACTTGGATTGTGGTACCCAAAGTAAAAATATAAAACACAAAAATACATTTTAAAAAAGGGTTAGTATTTTATAGTTAGTACGTTTGATTTTGTGGTTTAAAGTCCCTAAAGGTTTGACCTGGGCACATTGTGGCAGTGCATGCAGCAGTCAGTTTTCAAAGGTAGCTCTGAAACAGATTTTTAGAAAATTAGTAAATAAAAGAATATGGTTTGCAGATAATGAACATTAATTTCCACAGTAAAAGCAGACTCAGGTGGCTGCTGCGACACACAACAAAGAGTCATCAAGACATGGAAATGATTATTTTGTTTAATATTTTAAAAGAAAATTTACAGTTCAAAACAGAAACCATGTCGACATGCTAAACATCTTCACTTGAAATCCATTTTCTTTTCGAGTTGGGAATGAAGTGCAGCCTGTGGTTGAGGAAACAAAATGGTATTAAAATAAAAAGTAAGCAACTTCATCTCAACCATCACTGAATGAACTATTAAGATACTACGTTATACTAATTGCATATATCCATGTATCAAGATAAAGGGTCCCACCGAGGAGTAATATCTTTTAACAGGTTTTTACTCAGTCATGTCTGGCAGGAAAACACAAAATGTTTTTGGCCATCCAGCCTTCATCAGTGTGTGCAAACACTCATGCAGACATGACTGAGTATAAGCTCGTTAAAAGACATTACTCCTGAGTGTGACTCTCTCTCTTTTTTAGACGTGATTATTAAGATACTCACCAGTTCTCTTTTTGCTTCTTCTATTTTCACTTGAGCAAGTGATGGGCTCTGTGTGGGTTTAGGGGATAAAAAACATGTCATAAAGCTATACACAGAAACAAAAAGTTGTGTCCAAATATCTAGACATGATTCACTAATTTCTGTCAAGCTGGTTTAATTAAGCCAAGTCATCGTACAAATATTTAGGATAATGTGAAACCATTTTTGGTTGTTGGACTGTTATGAGACAAACTGAGAACAGACGTACTGGGCTTAAGTCCATGTAAGGCTCCAGTTTCTTTTTCAGGGGGATTATTTCTTGTTTCAGCACAGTGACTTCCTACAGAGAGAAAAATAAGAGGACACATTTCAAACCCTGAAAGCAGGAAGTGTTTCATTTTCATTATCCATGGCGCTTGACTGCTGAGATTACCTCAGAGAGCTGCACAATAGCCTGGTGGGTGATGGACTTGTCCATGTTCCTGGATACAAGCTGAGCCTGCAGGATTGATAGGAGAGATTCAAACAGTCGCCAAACCTCCATGACAGACAATAATATGAATAATATGAATATGAATAATATGAACTGTTGGACGTGTCCACGGCATCAAACAGAGGCAGGAACATGCTGCCCACATTATACGCAGGTCAAACTACAGTCTGTCTTCGTAACAAAATAAATCAGTTAACTGTGACATGTAGGGTGGTTATCTAGTATTTTTGAGACAGCAACTTCTGTACATTTGGTAATGGTTTTGTAAGCATTTTGGTCTTTTGTTCCGTGGCAACATTAAGCTATGAATTCATATACCTGCAGAGAGCATATTAGCTATCAGACTTCATCAATTTTTTTAGCACCCTAAAGTTTGTCTTCTTTCTCATTGCTAGATACTGGCAGAGAGTTGGGTAGAAGACAATCTTCATCTTCATCTTTTTTTTTGGGGGGGGTGGGGGGGGGGCTTGTGTTGATTCTCTCTTTCTGATGGTTAAGGACATAAATA
>JAJHUR010076581.1:0-10917 GCA_027495735.1 Lutjanus campechanus | reverse complement strand
GGACGCAGATCAAAATGCATCTGGACGCAGTTGGACAGACCTACAACCAATCAGAGCACCAAAATGTGTGATGTAGGACTGAGCGACACATGTGACTTGGGGCAGTGCTTGGTCGTTTTCAATCCGGAAAAAATGACAGCCTAGTAATAAACTTACAGCTAAAAAGTACACGGAAATATGTTTCTAAAAACATCTGAGGTGAGAAATAGGTATTTTAGTAAAGTGATCAGACAGATATCAGATATCAGTCTGCCGATATTACAGACATTGGTCTATCAAAGCTATATAAGTCGATATCAGTATTGCAATATATGTCTAATATGTGCCTACAACAAAACTTTTTTTAATAGAACATAATGCAGATTGTTTTTATTTGTTAGCCTTATGGGCAGCTTTGTCCAGGCCAGCTGTTTTACTTTTTCCTACTTCAGGTTTAATTTATACATATATTTTGTTTAAAACTTTAAAAAGGTTATAAAGGTTTACTATGAAACTGTAAAATATCATGCCTCCATTACATATCTTTGTCACAAGTCTTCATCACTTTTGAGTGATCACTGCAAAAAAATGTGTTTATATTTTGTATTATATATTCTGCCTAAAGAATATCAGCCAATATATCGATAATTTCCTAATATATCGGTATCTGCCCCCAAAAAAACAGTATGGTTGGGCCCTAACCAGCATTATCTGTTTTGACACTGCACTAAAAACAGTGACGTCACTGACATATGACGTTTTTTCAAATCTGGTCCAGTGATGCTCTTCTGTCAGTTATTGTATGAAACCCTCCCATATTAAATAAATGGCTGTGATTGGCCCGAGGAGATCCAGGACAGATGGAAATTTGTCTGAACGGGAGGGTGGCCAGACAAAGTGAAATATGAGCTTGTACGTTTGTCTGGTTCCCAAGCTACATGAAAACTACTGACGAGACTTGAACAGTGCAACGACAGTGTACCTGCCCAGTGACGTGTCTCTGACTCCGAGGACCATGGCATTGTCCACTAAAGCAGACACGTAGTCAGAAGCTGGCTTTGACAAGCTTGCACAGGAAAGGCCAACACCTTGTAGAAGAACATCCTGGAGATGAGCACCTAGACGGGGCAACCAAAGCAGAGTGTTAAAAAGAAGAAAAAGAAGAAGTAGTAAAAGAAGAAGAAGAAGGAGATGAAGAAGTAGAAGAAGAAGAAGAAGAAAAGACAAGTGATCAAATAATTATCCATGTCTGTTGTAAACAAATTTATGTTGTATGAAACACATTTAAATTTTCCCTATATAATGAAGGAATATTATTACATTCTGGAATTTGGCTTGTTTACAACCATTCTGGAATTTGGCTTGTTTACAACCATTCTGGAATTTGGCTTGTTTACAACCTGCCTGAACCTGCCAATTTTAATGTTCTTTTAACATTTTATTTGAATGTCGCTCTGTGCTTTTGTAAAGCACATTGAATTGCCTTGTGTCTGAGTGGTGCTATATAAATAAACTTGCCTTGCTTTGCTGAAAATGTGATGCAATTTTCTGAACTTACCAGGCTATTTTAGCTGTTCTATTATTTTCCTTTGCTCACTTAATATCCACATTACTGATGATTATTTATCAAAAATCTCATTATGTTAATACTTTTTAAAACACCCTACAATACTGTCACAATATCAATATAGAGGAAATAATATCGTGCTATTTAATTCTGTCCATATTGCCCAGCCCTACAGTTGGGTGGTTTAATCTACAGCAATGCATCATATTCTATAAGAGAATTATCGTATATTATTTAAGAGAAAATGTGTATATGAAGTTATATATTGTATATCGCGCCACAGCCTAAAAATATTGAGATATTTTTTATAAGCCGTATCACCCAGCCCTCATTCCTATTGCCGGATACTTAGTCTACTTAAATAATTAACTATTTATTTCAAAATTAGATTATAGCATAAACCCTTGAGATGCAGAGACAGTCTTCAAGAGAACTAATTTTGCATCAAAACCAGTTTGGCAGATCTGGCAGATTTCACTGTGTTCAGTGTGTGAGTTGCTCACCCTCAGCCTGGTACTCTGCAGCTTTCTGTTTGAGATCCTCTATGAGCAGAGCTGTGTCACTGCAGCGGGCTTCACTGGACTGAGCCAGCTGGTACAGGATGTCCACTGTCCTGGTGTTCACCTCAAACTGTGGCACCGGCTGATCCCCGAACACTGAGCTGAGCCAGCTGTTCACCTGAGGGAGAGACACATGAAACCGGATCATAAACAAAAGACAACGGTAGTCACTGCATTAAACTTATAAAGTCACTTATAAAGCTACACGCTGGACATTACCTTCTTGATCTTTTCACACATGTCGAATGACAAGGCAGTCGAAACCACGATAACCAGCCTCTTAAAATATTTAGGTAATTCAGCTGCCCATGAAAAAAACTACAACAGTTTTCTTTTTCTGGTTTCGCGCTCCTCAGATCATTCCAATAACTTCCTGGTTACCAGCCAATGAGAAGACGGAGCAAAGTCCAAGCTTTTGGTAACAGCAAACATTTAAATTTTTAAATAAAATTTTAAAAGGACGAAAACTGATGAAGGGTTACAAAACATGGGACGAATTACAAAAATGCAAAATGATAAAACTCAAAGTTTATGCGGTTCACGTTTCCTCTCGACTCGAACAAAGATTAAGATCAGATCAAGATAGTTCACGTCGCTGAGCTAGAACCACTTTACACTCAACCATAGACTGTATACAGTCTATGCACTCAACAGGCTAAACGGATGAATGAATTGAATGAATGTATAATCAGTGGGGATTTTATGTTTTAATTTTTTATATTATATTTTACACAACAGAGAAAAAGAGGAAAACATCTGCTCACCAATGCAAGAAAAATATTTTTATACAGCACTTATGACACATCGATCATAGACAAAATAAAGAAAGAAATGTCTCAGGGTTAGTGGCTCACTGGTATATAAACAAAAAAAAAAAGAAGAAAGAAAGAAGGAGGGAAAACAGGACAGAAACACCATAACTACAAACAGCAATAACAAAAAGATATACAAATCAAAATTAAATTAATTAGTGGACTTCTTACTGATTCCATAGATTAGCTGTTTTATAACGTAGCCTACATTAATTACAGTATTAGTCACAGAATGTAATTATACATGTCAAGGTATAAAGGTAATTTATTTATCAAGGGTTGCACAACAAAATGAAAGCTCATGCTACACACACATAGTGAATAGGCTAAAACAATATAGTTTATTATATACATATTTACAGGTAATAATTCTGTTGTGCTTTTTATTATAGAAGTACAATATTCCATATTCAATTTATTATTATATATATTTACAATATTTTTATAAACTATATTTAATGTAAATAAAAATATATAAATATATAATAAGTTCTAATTTATTTCATAAATAGCCATGTTTCTAATTAATTATACAAAGTTCGGAATATGTATGAATATGAAAATATCAAGTATGATTAGAGATGGTCACATAAAGATAAAGATGGGATTGTTTTTATATTGTTTCTACCAATATACACTGTATATAAATTCTATCAAAACACACCCTATATAAACATCCTGAGTGGGGAGGACACAGACTCATTCAGTCCCATTTCTGGAAGTATTAAATGACAAAAAGAGGGGAAATTGTCTCCTTGTCGGCTGACAGACGAAAGCGGAAGTACATAGAGTTTTTCATCTCGTGTCGTCTGGATACTTCAGGGTCTTCACCTCTCTGTCAGCCACCCGCGTAACTTCAAACCAGCCTGTTTTGGAGAAGCTAGTAGAAATGGCGGCGAGAGGAAAGTTGATGAAACACCGACAGAAAAGTGTACATAACACGTTTGAGGCGTCAAGTATAGACTCCACCGCCGTCGAAGAAACGTTGTTTGGACAAGCGGACGAGGAAGCGGACGGGGACGACGGCCCTGTGGTGTTTATCTGCGGCAAGTGCAAGCTGCCAGTTGGGGATTCACTGTCCTGGGATGGAAGTGAAGATGGACAAAACCAAATCAGATTGAAGCGTGAGTCAGCCTGGGACTTAGATCTGAGCTTTTGTTGTTTTTATATCCAAACTGAGGACTCTGGGTGAAGAAAGTAACTTCAAGAAATACATCATCACAACATATTTAATGTTTGAATGTGTCCATTGTTGTCGCATACGTTACTGATAGAATGATGCATTCAAGTGCAGTTGTAGAGGTTCGGGGGTTTAAACGTTTGGGAGTTACTTTAAGAATACAATGTTGTATTATGCTGCTGACATGTTTGTGATGTTTTGGTCTCAGGGGTCACTGACAACGTCTCGATTGGAAAGGAAAATCGCATGTATGAAGTGGGCAAAAGATGCCTCTGGTAAGAAACCCCTGCCCAGGAGTCCATGAAGTGTTCAGATCCTTTACAACAAAAATACATAAAGTTTCCAATGAAAATGTATGCATTCAAAATTGTTCACTACTTAAACTATCAAAAGCACTGATTATGCTGCAGAGTTAGTTAGAATATAATCTATTATACTACTGAATTATTATAACTGATGCTTGATCTTGTAAGCCGCTTTTTATTGTATTATAGGAGGGTGTACTTTGGAATGATTTATATATTGTTGAGTAGTTTAAGCTGTAACAGTGCATTTCATTTGTAATATGATCCTATGTTTTGCATGTGAAATCTTAATTTGCAAAATAATTTTTGTGACTGTTGCTGTCAGACAACTGTAATGGAACACAAAATACAAGAGTCTCTAAATTAGCGCTGCAAGATATGTTAGAAAAATAGTCAAGAATATGATTTACAATTAGTGGGAATGATCATTTTTGCAACAAAATTTTTATTATCACTTAAAAAAACTATTAATCTCATGATGATGTAACATTTGGAGAACAAGATTTGCAGGCCAGGACATCTCTGTGGCACTACAGTACTTCATTATAATACTATTTTGTTACACATTTTACCTTTATCAAAAAAGAAAAAGGGCATTGTGCAGCACTACTTACTGTCATACAAGTGAAGTGGAATAAAAAAAAAAAATACAATTACCTCTAAATTGCACCTTCCACCATTAGTCCTGACCCACCTGGGTTTCAGGTAACTGAAATTTTATTAAATTTATGACTTGTGACTTTTTTGAAAGATAATAAAAAGTCAGATATTCTGTGAGACCAAGGTTAATGTCTTATCTCAACCAACAATTTTTACAATTACTCAACCATAACCACTATATTATACCAGTAACTTTGTTGTAGTTGTCTAAATCTACCCATCCTTTATCCCATACCTTTTATCAGGGTAGTAGATTGATAGGAAGAGGTGCATATATGTTGTTTTTATAGCACTGACAAACAGCCTGCCTGGATTTTGTCAGTTGTTGGATACTACATACTTGTTGGATTAAATCTGTCCCTGTGATTTGAGCTAAACCTCTTCTTTTTTCTGTAATTTTCCCTCGGCAGCCTGATCGTGGATCTGTCCTGTCAAGGCTGCCACTCTGTGCTTGGCATGGTTTATGCATCCACGCCTAAGAACCTTGATCACAAGAGATTTACATTCTGCTTGAATGTAGCGGACATCGACAGGTATGTTTTGGGACTGTCCTATTAGTAGGAATGTTTAAGACATATACATCAGTTAATGTTTGTTAAATGTAATCTTGATCAACTTTTTATCAAATTGTGATGATCTAAACATTACTGCATGCTGTGAATCTGAAGTTATTTCACAAGATTCAAAGCATGCAGGTACTGTACATGACACTGTCCCCTTATCTAGTGTATGTAAGGCCTGGAATTTAATCATTTTAGGGTCAAGGATGCTTGGCCTTTGGTGTTGTCAGTTTTTTGAGGGCACAGACGCCAAATGTCATCAAATAAAACAGTGACTTTAATTCCACCAAAATAATGAATTAAACTTAATGGTGAAAGATTTTATTTTTATTCTCATTTCTTATTCTTTTTATTACTTAAGTACTAACTTGTCAATAATCATAACCATTTATGCATAACAATGAATTGAATATTTCCTAAGTTTACTGCAGCATGTCAGTGTTTCACCCCATCCAGGCTGTGATTGGTCTCCTTCTGCCAAATGTTGACTACCAGTTGAAGTAGAATTGAGAATCTAGGAGCGATGTGCGTGGGCTGGTGCATAGTGAGAGTATGCAGACAACCCATCTCTCTCACTCTTGTTTTGTATAATGGGCTGACCAAGCGGTTCACAGAGCAACTGCCCACCGGGATTTCTCCTGTTACTCTCAATGGCCACTCCAACTTTGGTTTCTTGTCTTATTCGTTTGCTAATTTATGAAACTCTTATCTTACCTCAGCTCAGTCGACCTTCTCTTCTCAGAAGTTCACTCAGTCACAGCTTTGCAGCGTTGCCACATCAGGATGAATTTAATCAAATCTCCTGGTTTGTTGGTGCTAGTTTTGTGTCAAACTATTGTTATAAATAGCCCAGTTTTCAAGTGGTTCATAGCAGGCTTTAAATTTAACCCACCACTGCTTATGTGAGCAGCGTGATGTAGGCCAGTGAATTCAGCGAATCAACAAAGACGCTGGTGTTTGAAAGCTGCAGTAACAGAAAACAGGTGAAAAAAACCCCCTGCAAAATCATCTGGGGCAGTGCGGGTGGGGAATTGAGGCCATTGTGGCCGATGGTGTATAATTTTTTGATAGGTAATAAGGCCAACTGAGGGAACACAGAGGCCATGGTCCTTCCCCTCCTGCCCTGCTGAATGAATGTCATATCTACACACATGTTTTGTAGCTATACTGTACAGTAAGTACATTTACTGCTGGTTGTGTTTGTTGGAACACACAATACATTAAAGGCACAAGGACTTAAAACCAAACTCCAAGTGCTTTAAATAAGTTGAAAATAAGATGAGCTTTATCGAGAATTGTGTCTTAAAATTGAATACGTTTATTTTTAAAACCAGCAGTTCAGTGCCACACCACAAAATGTGGCTTCCACAAATGAGTGTGATAAGCTTCACACAGGTAGTGTTTATGGTTGGGACATTGCATTCAATTTCATTAGTTGTACAGATGTTAATGCTACATATGGGGATATGTACCTGCATTTAGCACCTTGATAATATACTGTGAATCCTTTCCAGCTATGTGCTTGGCTCTGCAAGCCAGATGTTGGCAGCAGAGGGCCCCAAAGAGCAGCCAGTCACACTGGAGTACAGAGGCATTGTTGAACAACAACTGACAGAGGTAATTTATTGCTGCTGCTTTTCTTTGTCTCTTTTCTCTCATATTTTATTGCTGTAATATAAAATATTTCACACACTGAGCAGCATGTCTTCTCTAAAACACATTTCAGTGTATAACCATGACTTTTTTTTCCAAACAAAGGTAAACTTTAGACTTTAAAATTTTATTATTTATGTATAAATGATGAAAAACTACAGATCTGACCTGCACATCGCCAGTTATGGCCTGTCTCACAGTTGTATGTGTTGCATTGTGTTGCTGACAGTGCTCTCACATTGCTTTAGAGCAGCTTTCTCTCTCATTGATTACCAATGCGCAGGTTGTACTCACGATGACATCAGCTTAGTTCTGGGAAGTCCTCTCCTGTGACGACCAGACGCTTATATCAGACATTACCTCATCTCTGAATGTCACCCGCTGGAAATAGATTTATATTCCAGACCATTTTAAATGATTGAAATAAAGAAGTATATATTCTTTAAGTTTCAGTTTTATCATCTAAATTAAATTACTTTTTTATATTTTTCAACTTTGAATTCCCCTCCTGTTTGTCACAATAGTGTTGTTATTATGAATAAAATGTTGGAGCTTACGTATTTCACTAGAATAGTGGAGTGATTCACAAAGTTATTCATAAATCATCCTTTGTTTAAATAATATCCATAAAGCCCCAGATTGGCCAGTAGGTGGTGATAGTGTGCAGCAGTACCTGCCAGCCCTCCCACACTCTTGCACCGAGGACAATAGCTGTGATAGAGAGCATGTTGAGGAATCTTTGTTGGAGGAAAAACATGTTTTGATCATGACAGGTCTTTGTCACTATAGCTTGATGTATGTGTGGCACTTTGTTTTTTTTGTTTTTTTTGGCAGTCAAAGTAGATTTTCTTACACATGACAACTGATCTATTGTTATGTTGATGTTATCTGTACAACAGTCTTTATTAAAAATGGTTATACTGTTAATTAGATGAGGGGGAAAAAAACACTGCACGTGACGAACAGTGAGTCCTTACGGAGAGTTCACACTGTCTGTACATCAGTACACCCATTATCGTTTCCTTATGCTGCGTGACTTGGATAGTTCCCAAGGCACAGGGGGATAATTATCTTATGTTTGGCACTCGCTTAAATATATTTAAAAGTAGATCAACTGTTTGAGCATGTGCCGCTGCTGCAATAATGTTGCTACAACAGGTTCCCTCCTGTCAAACAAAGGGGTGAATGGGGACACCGTGTAATGAAATCAACAGGCTTACATATACCTCATATTCTCTTTTGTTAATAAGTAGGTTGCCTTAAATCCACGTCAGCATTGACTGTGTTTAGTCCCTGTGTGAGTAAGCTGGAGATTAATCTGACTGCAGCTGCACGTTGATTGTATTAATTTTAGTTGGTTTTATAGCAATCACTCATCATTAGCCATTCTAACAAGATTACAGGTCAAATATTAAAGTGAGTGCTTTCTTTCATCATGTCTGCCATCATAAATCATTAAAGCTTTTCACAAACGAGTCCTATTTTAACACATTAACAATAACTTTGCCAGATTTACACAGTCAATTTTCACGACAAAATTTAAAGTTACTTTTTGTGATGTGAGGTAGCTTTTCTGTCCACAACTCATGTTGGTATTGAAACTCAGTACTTTCAGTATTTGTCTAAAATGTTTTAAACAAGCAGCAACAAGTATCGAAAGCTGTTGACAGTGATAGTTAATTGTTTTGCCAACTTTAGACTGTAATTTAGTTCGACAATGTTCTCGTAGTGTTCTTTGTGTTTAGACAAACCCAAATTCCAAAAGGTTGGGATGTTGTGTAAAATGTAAACAAATGCCGAAAGCAATGATTTACAAATCTTTTTCAACTGCATTGAATACAGTACAAAGTCAAGATATATTTTGTTTTCATGCAATCAATCTGAATTGGATGCCTGCAATACATTTCAAAAAGGTTGGGGTTGGGGGCAACAAAAGACTGGGAAAGTTGTGGAGTGAACAAAACAAAAAACACATTTTTGGAACATTCAGAAGGTAAACAGATGAACGGGGAGAAGGTGACAATGTCATGGCTGGGTATGAAAGGAGGCATCCTTGAAAGAATCAGTCCTTCACAAGCAAGGATGGGGTGAGGTTCATCACTTTGTAAAAAACTACAAGGGAAAATAGTCTATCACTTCAAGAACAATGTTTCTCAACACAAAATTGCAAGGAATTTCACCATCTACAACACGAAATAACATTAAAAAAATCATAGAAATCTTTGCATGTAGGGGGCAAAGCTGAAAACTAACATTAAATGCCTGTAACCTTTGACCCCTCAGGTAGCACCACTGTTAAAACCCCCACATGATTGTATTAAGGATATTATTAAATGGGCTCAGGAACATTTTAGAAAACAGTTGTTGGTAAACACAGTTGGTTGCTGTATCTGCAAAAGTAAGTTAAAACTACCATGCGAAGCAAGTGCCATATATCATTAGCAGACTTGCCGCTGTCTTCTCTGGGCCTGCACTCATTGGAGATGGACGTACGCAGAGTGGAAAAATGTGCTGTGGCCTGATGAGTCCTCATTTCAGATTGCTTCTGGAAATCATGGAAGTTGTGCCCTCTGGGCCAAAAAGGAAATGAACATTTCGGATTGTTTTCAGCGCAGAGTTGCGCAAAGCCAGCATCTGTGATGGTATGAGAGTGTGTTAGTGCCCAAGGCATCACGGGTAAGTGTCATCACACATCTGTGTGAGGCACATTAATGCTGAAAGACACATACAGCTTTTGGAGCAACATATGCTGCCATCCAGACACCTTTTTCAGAGACGTCCCTGCTTGTTTCAGCAAGACAATGCCAAGAGACATTCTGCACATGTTAAAACAGCATGGCTTCATAGTAAAAGGCTTTGGCTAGACTGGCATTGCTGCAGTCCAGACACGTTTCTCACTGAAAATATGTGGCGCATTATGAAGCAAAAACTACAACCGATACAAATGGAGACCCCTGACTTTTGAGCACTTGAAGTCATCATCAAGCAACTTCAACATTTAGTGTCAATGAGTGTTGTTAAAAGAAATAATGGTGTAATAGTGGTAAATATGTCCCAACTTTTTAAAAATGTTTTGTAGGCATCAAATTCAGAATTAGTGATTATTTACAAAAAACAAAGTTGATCAGTTTGAACATTAAATATCTTCTTGTCGTAGTCAAGTCAAATCAGATTTTATTTATCCATCCCAATATCATAAATCACAGTTTGCTCCAGAGGGCTGAAGTGTGTGTGCGACACCCCCTGTACTGTATTCAATTGAATATAGGTTGAAAAATATTTACAAATCATTGCATTGTTTGTCCCAACCTTTTTGGTATAGGGGTTTGTAGTATTTGACATTTCAGAAGTTCAGCTTTTTTTGAATGTTAAAATGATTGATGGACTTTTTTATTACTTGATCAAAAAATTAATCAACAGTTTTAGTAATTGACTCTTCCTATGGCCCACCCCTTTTCGTGGAACCTTAGTCAACTTTCTCCTTTCCTGTTTCCTTTACTTAGATATGCTATGTGCTAAGCTTGAAAAGAAGCCAAATTTTGACGATGTTTTAATAATGTTGGCAGGTCACCTGTAAAAGCGACATATAAGCACATTATGTATTATGATGTAACATGAGTGTTGAGTTTGTGAGTTTGTGT
>JAJHUR010076580.1:0-23338 GCA_027495735.1 Lutjanus campechanus | reverse complement strand
ACGAGCACTGGCTGCCAGCATCAGGTCGTCCCCTTGATTACAGGCTGCTGCTGAGTCGACTGGGCGTTCCAATCTTATCCCTTATCACCAGGTGCATTCGCTGCGGCTACGCGGCGCTCCGTTTCCTGCAGATGCACTCGCTCGAGTCGATCCGAGTGTGCGCAGGCAGATGAGTTCTGTACCTCCGGTGTTAAGGTCATTATCACCATCCAGTTCGAGTTTTTCTCAGGCAGGAGTGAGGTGTTGCTAGGCGGAGCTTTGGATGAGTGTGAAGTCAGACACACATACCTGTGCGTCAATGTGACCCGAGCATTAATACCTTTCAGCATGAGGTATTTTTAAAATAGAGACGTCACAATCACAAGGGCATCAGGAGCCACTGCTTCATTACACATTCTCCTTTCTCCTAATTTTATACCATTTTAAAATCAACTTTAATCTCCCCTTAAGTATCTTTAAGGAGGTTAAAATAATCATATTCCACAGTACTTGACAGTATCATATACAGTATAATTTGTATTAGCTCATGTATTAGCTCATGTTTGGAAAGGTTTGAGATATTCAAGCTACAATAATTGTCAGAAAATATCACTGTTTTATAACCCTTAAAGGAAAAAAAACATAAGGTTGTTTTTTTCCCCCTTTTTTGATCGAATATGGTAGAATTTTATACCGTAGGTAAGCAAATATGCATGGTATGTTAACTGTCAGTTTTCACACCATGCTATACTGTAAAACAGTATACCATCTACAGTAGAACCAGAGGAATATATACATTATCATGTTATCAATGATTATCTTCTTGAAAATTAAATTTGCCCTTCGGCCCATAAAATGCCAGAAAATGGCAAAAGTTGCCTGTCACAGCATCCAAGATAACATAAAGGGACATTTGAAATTGCTTGTTTTATGAAACCAGCAATCCAAAACCAAAAGATTTTCATTTTACTGTCATAGAAAACTAAAATAGCTTATATATTTTGTGGCATTTTTTGCTTAGAAAATTAGTGAAGAGTAATCCGTTTTTACCAATTGATTTTTGTTTTGATGAAGTTGTTGATTAAATTAAATTAAAGTAGCTGCTTCAGATCTCTCACATCTCCATATATAGTATTATCTATTTTGCCTGGAGGCTCAATGATCATCTAGTGCTCTCTACTACTACTTTACCCATTTGCTGTTGTGTCACTTATTTAGCAGTTTATTTAGCATTGTGCTCTATTCTAATACAGTATCACCTAAATTTAAAGGTCTTACAATGTTTTTTTAATACTGTATATTTTGTTCAACTTGCTGCCATCTGGCTAGAGATACAGAAGTATCCACCAAACAGCTTCGTCTGTGAGACTGCTTAATTCATCATCAGCACTCCAACATGCAAAATAAAGTTATATTTTTATTCCTTTGATTTACTATTTACTCAACTAATGTGCTGTATGTAATTTATGTATAGAACATCTTGTTATACACTTCTGTGTTGTATAATGATAAATAAATCTACCTTGTACCTTGTATATTTTGGCCTTTCTACAAGAAAATGACCCCAGATAACGTATGGTTCCTATCATGGCAATTGATATTTTGTTCTACTTGCACATATGAATTTATTATAACATACATTTTCACAAACTAGAGATGTTCCAATACCATTTTCCTTTGCAATACTGATTCTGATCCCTGAACTTTGTGTATTGGCCAATACTGAGTACTGATCCGATAACAGTGCGTTAAAAAATATAAACACATTATTATTATTATTATTGTTAGCTTTATACTGCTATCTCTGTATGGGTGTGATTTGATTGCTATCACTGTTTTCTGGCCTGGCTCAGATAAAAAAATTTGACATATGGTACACTGATAGGAAGTAGCAGGGTCCTGTTTTGGGCTCTCTGTGGACTTGGGGCTTTCAGAGCCCCGAGGGGAGTTGCACACTTTTCCCGGTTGGTAATCCAGCCTGGGTTGTACTGTTCCATCAAATGGAAAATGTGGGACCTCCACTAGAATTTAAAATAATGAGCTGTATAGGTGTGACCTACTTGACAACATAGCATGTACTGAGGTGTCAGTTGGGTTAGGATGTTAACACTTATTTTTGCTTGTTTTGTTTTTTTCTCTGACTGGTTTATTTTCACTTTAGAGATGAAGGTGATCCCTATAGTGCGAGGTGTGTTGGCACTCTTTCAAATTTGCCCACTTCCTGTCCATTTCCTTCCTGTTTTCTGGCTTCTTTTGAAATGAAATATCCAAACAGCGTAGTGCTGTGGTAACCAAACTTCCGATGTGTGGCTCTCACTTCATCTGGCACAGTCCCGAACCTGTTGACAGATTGAAGGTGCTCACAGCACCAGGGGACTACGTTCAGCACCTTACACAACTGTCCACAGCAGTGTGAGCGGGGTCATTTCCAGTGCTTGTCGGCCTTGTCTCGGGCTCTGATCTGATTTAACTGCATGGTGTCTTGGAGCGCTGCAGGCCTGGCCTAGATCTGTTGGCAATCAGCAGCGTGTTGGACCAGACTGCTCCGTACAAAATTACAGAGGCGGCTGGAGGGGCCGTGGTGGATACGATTTCCCCGAGATGGAGTCTGTCCAAGACTGTGATTAAAGAGCATATGAGCACTGATTAATATGATCATCTTCCTGATGACAGAGGTATTTTTATAATAAATGGATGTTTATGATGCCAGCCCTCAATGATCATATGTCCCCACGTTCTGCAAAAACGGCGGCTGTGGGCTTAATTTGAAATTTTAATATTTCTCGTGTCGGATGCCAAACATTAGATTTATTCATTGATAAGGGAAGGAGAGCAGCTGCCTCTGTGTGAAACCGCAGATAAGTGCGACTATAGGGGTTGAAACCTCCAAATAATAGCAGTGCCTCAGGATTCTGACCCGGTGTGTGCCGTTGCAATGCATTTTGTGAATTATCTCCCTTATCAATCCCCGTAGAGCTCAGATGTCCAATCAGGGCTTGAGATTGGAGCGCGGGGCCCTCAGGCTGCGCTTTGACATTTAAGGCAAGCAGAGAGGTGGAAGGCCGTTTGGCTGCTTAGCAGCTCCTGTAAATATCCAGAGTCACCGCGCCGGGCTCTCGCCGTAATCGGCTCTGTGCCTTTTCGCTCCACACTCTTTGTTTTATTAAGATAAATGATAAAGCCACAGTGTATGCAAACGCATATCTCTGCTTAGCCCGGTCATGGATTTGAAAAGACATGCCTTGCAGCTGCTTGTAGCAGAAAAGGTCAGCGAGGCAGCGGATAAGCAAAGCCAAGCGTGTACATTATAACAAGTACCAGTGCTTTCATTCCTCATCGGGCCTGTGCCTGTTTGTTTCACGGCGGATCCGCTCCGACAGGCCATGTGCCGAGGCTGAGTTAGATAGCATCATTAGAACACAGCACACCATCAGAGGGGATACGGACGAGCGTGGCATATTTTTATGACTTCATCAGGCTTTCTGGGCAATGAGTTCTGCAGATCTCAGGAAATTCAGCAATTAAGAGCCAGGCTATCATGCAGCCACACTCTTACAAATAAGGGTTCCAAAAGGGTTCTCGCTGGAAGGCTAAGGTTCTTCCCAGAACCCTTTTTTGAAGAAAGTCTTAGTCAGGATTTCTTTGTTAGACTAAGGGTTCCATTAAGAACCCTTTTAATCCAAACAACCCTTTTTAGAAAAAAGAGTTCTTCAAGGTTTGTTGAATCCTTGGAGAAATATTTCATGGAGGGTTCTTGGTACCATAATATGTAAGGGTTTTAGGTAGAACCTCCTAGGTTGGTGGGTGGGTTCTCTCTGGAAGTTTTCAGTAGAACCTCAAGGTTGAGTCTTCAAGGATTGTTGAAATCCTTGGAGAACTCCTTAGTCAAGGATTCTTGGTACCACGATATAAAATGGTTCTAGGTAGAAGCCCCTAAGTGGGTTCTAGATAAAACCCCTTGGAATATAAAAAGGTTTTCAGTAGAAACCCCAGCTTGGGTTCTAAAATCAGTGACTGGGTGGGTTCTAGATTAAACCCTTGAAGTATAAAAGGGTTCTCAGTAGAAACCCCAAGTTGTGTCTTCAACGACTGTTGAAATTCTTGGAAAACTCTTTCATCAAAGGTTCTTGATACCACCTGGGTGTGTTCTTATTAGCACCCTAAGAAGGTGGAAAGATTCTGGATTGAATCCCCAGAGAGGTGGTTCTGGGTGGAACCACTGCATCATTGTAGAGTTCTCCTTTAGAGACTCAGATGTTTCATAGATGTTTTGAGGTATAACCCTATGGGAACATGCCGAAGAACCCTTTATAGTTCAAGTTAGCACCTGTGTTTCTAAGAGTGCGGGCAGTTCTCGGGGATTTACTCTGATTAAGTGGGTTCAGATGGAGAACGGTCTGTGAACAGAACCGAGGTTTATTTACAAACTCTCAGAGAGTTTTTTCCTCTGTTTCTGACCCCCACCGTTTATTTCCAGCGACCTCCCTGAAACGTAGCGCTCAGCTCGGTCTCCCCACGCCACCTCACATCACATTACAACCGGCACACACATGCTGGCCTGCTGTGGATTGTCACTCTAATTATGATTGCCAGAATAAGTCAACAAATGTTCTTATTTGGTATTCTGGGACGTTCATTACAAACAACTCGGCCCTGTGTTCCTTATGTGAGCGGTTAAGGATTTTACATCAAGAGACTCAGTTTAACGTCTGCGGTGAATACACAGTTTTGGCACAGTCGAGCCGCAGTGAACATTTACTTTATGTTCCATGTCATTGTCCTTTGAGTCATATTGCTGTTTCCCATCTGTCCAGCTAATCATTATGACCTTCTAAAACATGACCTGCTTTCTGGAGACAGAGGAGGAAATTACAGTTCGCACCTGGCTTTATTCAGATACGTCTCAACCGGCTGATTGCGATCAGATGTGCTCCGCTGCTCATATTTTATGTTATCTCACTGTAGAAGGATCAAACATACATTTGCTATTGGCAACAAAGCTGTAGCAGAGTATCACGGTGGCTTTACTGTATGTGCTAACATGTGTCCCTGTGCACTGCAGAATTTGGCTTGAGCCTTCGAATCTGAATGAGTCCGACGAGATTATCCCTACCAGGCATTCTGTAATCAGGGCTTTTGCATTATCTTTCAAATTGAACCGTCTCTTTCTATCACTGGAAGTATAGATTTTGAACCGTCCTTGCCAATAGAGGACCCTGCTTTTTGTCAGTGACAGAAAATAGCAATCTGTCAACTCTCAAGAGAATTTGCAGTAATGTCCTGATTCTTTTAATGTCTAGAACATTATATAAATCACGCACAATGTTGCAAGTTATTCAGGACTGCTTTATGCTGGGCCAATAAAAAAAAATTTAAAATCAATTTGATATGATGCCAAATACCAGAACGGACTTGTAATACCTAATTTTACCACTAGGTGTCGTTTGTGACTCTGTCGCTCTTGAGTGGAACATAATGAGCCCATGATTGAGAGTGGAGTTGTAAATCAGTTGGAGAGTTCAACATACCTTTCTGTAAAGAAACAGTAGTATGAAACTTTTCAGAAGCACTGCTCAGCGTGAATCACGTCACTTCCCGAGAGCTTCTATGCCAGTTAGAGACATGTAACCCGTGGTACCCCAAGCCAACAATAAGCAAAGTGAAACCTTACATACATTTAAATTGAAGCCTTATTGATATTACGCCAAAGCTGCGCTGTTTCGCCATCTGCTTTTGTCTGTTATGTTGTTGTTGTCATCATTGCTGCATTGCATTGTGGGGTATTTATATCAGTATAGTGTCCAGTGTTTGCATACAGCATATTTCCCCAAAAATAGTGTGCACCTTGTTGGTTTCACACTAAAGTTTCAGACATACTAAAAAATCTCATATACTGTTTTAGTGTAGCATAGTAGCATATAAGTATGGAATTTTGGACACAGCTCATGACTTTTCCACAACACATTTCTAACATTTGTTCACAATAAAAGCCTTTTTAAGAAATGGTTTCTGCCCTCTGAAATGCTAGAGGTGATAGCCTACATTTCCCCTCATGCCTACTCGGGCTATACTGAGTAGTTTTTTAAGTTTGCTGTTTCATGTTCCAATGCAAGTGCTACTTCTAGTTAGTGCTTGTAATGTGTCTGTTCAGAACAATAATTGTCATTTTTTTGCGCTGGATTATAGTTTTAACCATCATAGAGGCGGTTGTTACTTAGAATAGGAGGGTTGACCTTGAGAACTGCGTCTTTAAGTCTTTGTAAATTTGCCAGAATGTCTCAGTTGTTTCATATAAAATCAACCCAGTTTAAACTTTTGACAGGCAAAATTGGAAATTGACCTCAAAACAGTTTTCTCTTACTGAAAGTATCAATTGAATTGTCCTCAGCATTAGAGGATCCCTTTCTGGAAATGACAGAAAATATTGTCCTCCTGGGTGATTAGAGGATATTTACCATTTGACAGCAGAAATCTGTCAGCTGTGAGAGAATTTGTTGTACTGTACTGTTGAGATCCTTTTAATATCTTGGGTTATATAAATTGATGGCAATGTTCCAAGTTATTCAGGTGTGCTTGACAGCAACATGGAGAATATTTGCATTCATGTGACAGAAAGCTTAGACTTGCCAAAAACAATCATTCACACATGGTTTTGTTGATCAGCTGAATCACCAGAAAATTTTGAAAGGCTGAGTGATGAGGACAAAATCAGTTAGAATATTTTAGACCAAATATCTCAATATCAGTAATACAACAGTATTGTAGGGGTGACTATTGGGGCACTATTGGTGCAAAATATGAACAAAATGAGGTTTTTGATGAATAATCATCAGTGATGTGGATAGAATGACAAAGTGGGTAAAGAACAGCTAGTCTGTTCAGTTCAGAAAATGACATCACTTTACTGTAATGCCGCCTTTAAACTTGCAGGAAAATTCAACACTTATGCCATATCATGATAAATAATATAATTTCTTTTCTGCAGAAATCTGAAAAAGCCAAAAACAGTCAGCCTTCTCTCCTGTCAGCGTGTTTCGGGCGCTCTCATGTAAACCTGTCCATTTGTGAAAGGATCACCTCGAGATGTGAACAGGGCCATCATTTCACCCCTGCTAGTGTATGATTATGTAAATTCCGGTTATGGTACGATGGAGTGGAGATGACTCTATTCTTGCTCTACATGGGGGAGAATAAATATGGCGATTGCAGACCCCATTCTCGCTGACTTGAAGAAATCAGGGAGTGTGCTAAGAGCCGGTGATGATAGGCTGCCAGCCCTGCTCCCTAATTTGGACACTGACACAGGAAAGCTGAGTGCTTCTTCAATAAGCGGGGTCCCTGCTGGTTTAACAATTATGTAACAAAGCTGACCAATGATTTCTGCATCTGTTACACCACTGAATGGCGTTTTGATATTGCGCGAGAGCGTGTGGCGTGGCGCACCACTGCGGGGTTAAAATGAACTCCCTGTCAGGAGGCATTGGAGGGGCAATCATGCACAGTGCGCCTCGTGTGTGCATGTCAGTGTAGCATGAATGCAATTTCCCCCACTGACCTTCCACTGTGATTCTGATTCCTGGCTTCGCAGCGGCGCACGGGGCTATACTTAAGCTGTTAGGTGCGGGTGATGCACTCAGCGAATCACACACCAAAAAACATTTACTTGCTTGAGTGCAGGGAGAATTCAAGGAGGGATTCTATTAGCCGGAGAAATTCTCATTGACATCTAATGCGCTTCCTTTATGGCCAAACACATCCCAGCATCACTTGATAAGCACGTCTCTATTAGACCTCACTGTTGACTGTTACACCTAGAGAAAAAAGCTGAATTGGATCTGCTACCTCTCTGTTGATCCAGAGAATTGATGTGAATATATGATAGTGGGGTCCTTGAACTGGGAAATAATGAGGGGGGATGCGATGGCTGTGTTGAGCTGTCAGTGGTTAAAGCATCAGATATGTATTAATAATCATCCCAGCACCTCTGGAGCTGTCAGCCCTATAGAACATGAAAGGCCCGGCCTAGGTCTCCTTCAAATCAGGGCCCGGCTAATTGCTTTCAAACGGAGCCGCCTTTGACCTCCCCGCATGGTCACTAAAGGTGTCCCTGCCTCGACCGGCATTGTTATGCAGCGAACACTCCGTCCTCTGCCAAGCTCTTTAAAACTCTATTTTCAAACACTCTCGGTTCAAGGGTATTTCGTGCACCTCCACCCGAAGTGTTGGCGCTGAATAGGAATCATCAGGCTATCAAAAATGTTCCCGAAATGATACCGTTAGCCTTTGATGGGAGGACACGCTGCAGCTGGAGCTGCGTCCGGCCAAAATCCACATGATCCTTCTAATGGAGGGGCTTGTAAAGGAATTAAATTGATCAGATTGGATGATATACGTCTGCGAGGGTGTAGGTTAGGTTTCAAAAGTGAGGGGGCACAAAGAAGTTATGGGTCAGTCAGACCTTTTTCTCTGAGAGCAGCTGCCTGCTGCTGATGGAAAGAGCTTGATGAGAGCAGAGTCTGTGGATGAGAAAAGCAAAATCATAATAATAAAGAAGGTAAAAAAAACCTCGTATGATAGTTCATCACTGTGAGGAACACCTTTAGCATGCAGTCACTGGATGACTGAAGTGTGATTATGTCTCTGGGCAAGGCCTCCGAATTTTTCTGATACGTACAATACATATTTTTCCTCTTACCTGTTGTGCTATTTATCCATCTAGATTGTTTTATTTGCAGAGTTTTGGAGATATCTGAAGTAGAGATGTCTGCCTTTTCTTTATTGTAATGGAACTAGATGGCACTCAGCTTGTGGCATTCAAAGTACCAAAAAAATACGGTTGAACCAGTCCACCGTAATACCGCGCTGAGGAAAGCGTGCATCTTCTCATGGAGGAGAGGTCACAGCTGAGCCGAGGAAACATTAGGTCTGCAACCAATACTTATTTTAATTATCTGATTTAGATTAATCTGCCTATTTATTTTCATGATTCAGTCTATGAAATGTCAAAAGATTATGAAAAATGTGTCCAAAGTGACGTCTTTAAATGACTCCTTTCGTAAAGTCACAACAATCCAAAACCCAAAGACGGTTCATTCACTGTCATAAATGACAAAGAAGATCAGCAAATTCTCACATTTAAGAAATTGGAGCCAATGAATTTTGGCATTTTTGCTTGGAAAATGAAACAAGAAATCAATCATATAAATTGTTGCCAACTACTTTTCTTATAATTGACTTATCATTACAGCTTCAGCACAGGCCTCTCCTCTGTGAGTAGATGCATGCTTTCTTCTGCACAGAACAGGGTGTTTGGTTGTGTAGTTTGGTAGAAAGACAATAGTTTCATTTTTGGCATTTTGAGCACCACAAGCTAAGTGCCATCTTGTTCCATCACGTGTAGATTCTGCTGGGCACGGCCGCGTCACAGTCAGCTTAGACAATGCTCATGATTCCTCCAGAAGAGCAGAGCAGATACAGCCGGACAGGAAGTCAATTTTCAAAATGAAACACCCTGTGCAGACTCCAGATCGTAAAAAAACAGATAAAAAAGAAATCCTTTAACTGTTGCAGCCTACAAATGGAGCTCGTGATTAGGACGTGGAAAGTCTTGTGAACGACTTGTAAATTTCCATTTTTGAGGTTCCTCAAGAGGAGGGCATTCATATGGACTCTACTTGTTAACACAACCCAATTTGAAGGCAGCCTACTTATTCATGGCAGAAGCACAAAATTGTTTTCTGGAACGCTCCAGGAGAGACATAAAGCTGCGTGAAACCATGTTGCAAACACCACGTCAACTCTGCAGCTCACCCCAAAACTATCTAGACGGATAAATAGCACTACTGGTAATAAGAAAAACATGTATTTTTGATATGGAGGTGAACTGTCTCTTTAAAGCCATAATCCCCTCACAAAATGACTGCATCACTTCTCCTTTTTTCTCCCTGTTTGGGTGTAAGCAGAGGTGACACGGCACCGTGTGGCAGCGGCTGGTGAAACGCAGCTCTGTGCAGCCTCACCGCCACCGGCGACACTGGCTCTGTAGCCCGAGAGCAAGAAACATGTCACACCGATTCTGACAGCTCACCTCACATTCATCAGAGGCCGGCTCTGTTATTGTCCTGCGTCCTTTCCTCTGTGAGTCACTGAGCGTGCTCCCAG
Source organism: Lutjanus campechanus (assembly GCA_027495735.1). Taxonomy (NCBI): domain Eukaryota; kingdom Metazoa; phylum Chordata; class Actinopteri; order Lutjaniformes; family Lutjanidae; genus Lutjanus; species Lutjanus campechanus. The sequence continues at coordinate 13,198 of JAJHUR010076580.1, read as the reverse complement.
TGCAGATGGTTACTAAAAGGGAATTCTGCTTTTAATTCGAGAATGCTCAAGGTACGCTGTCCACTGAGTGGATGAATGGCCTTCGGTGCTTTGCTGCCAGCTACGTTCAGTCCGGCCAACTCCACAGACAGGTGGATAGTAGCTGGGGGCAGATAACATCCACCCACACACACGCACACTTTAGACTGGGTTCACCAGGCAAGTAAACACCCACACACCCACGCACAAACATTCCAGCTGTAAAAACCAGCCAGGGTTGCATGAAATTTGGTGAAATGATTGCGCTCGTCTCAAAATGCAAATTGCATCCTCCACGTGGGGAGAGACAAGCCAGCAGAGGAGACGGCTGGAGCAGGCACCAGTTTGACACTGAGACAGAGTGCCGGAGAGTGAGGGCGTGGAGGTCGGACTGCTCCGATACATTTGCCTTGGAAACCAGCGACCCACGTTCAATTCTCAACTCATGCAAGCAACGTCTCTGAGCCTGAGTGAGGTTTCAGCCAAAGTGGTTTTTCATTTAACCATGAGCGAAAGTTAACCAAACCGCCCAGCCTTGAAAGGGGAACACCACCAATTTTACACATAAAAGTCGGTTTACTAGTCTTGTGTGGCTCTGGGGGAGCTTTGTCGAGTCTTTTCAAGTCTGAGACAATAACCCCTGGTGATGTCATCAGGATTATCTCGGCTCAGACTGTGATTTTCAGCAGAAAGAGTGGGTTACAAACAGTGCATTAACCAGATAGTGCAGCCTAACAAAATGATGCTAATGGAGGATCCAGTCGTTTGGAGCATGCCTCCTACTGGGCCCTAAATGTCAGGATATCCAGACACTTGCTGCTTCAGTTTTTACAAGTTCTTTATAAAAAATCTGTCTCTTGTGATGTTTCATCCACCTGAAGGGCACTCTTGAAGGCATCTTATCAAGTTTTATCCACTGGAACAGCACTGTAGAGGGCACTTGTCCACTAGAGGGGCTCTGTTGAGGGTACTTTGTTACAATTAGTCCATTAGAAGGGCACTCTAGAGAGCATTTTGCCACGTTTTGTCCACCAGAATTCACTATAAAGGGAACTTTGCCAAGTTTTGTCCACTGGGAGTGCACTGTAAAGGGGACTTTACCAGGTTTTGCAAACTGTAAGGGCACTCTAGAGGGCACTTTATTGCACTTTGTCCACTGGAAGGGAACCATATGGAATTTAACATGTTTTATCTGCCATAGGAGCATACAAAAGGGAGCATTTGCAGCATTTTTACTAACATGAGTCTACCACTGGCTGGAATGCACCCTTAAGTTCATGACTTCACTTTTGCCCACAAAAATCACCATTTTGGGGCATCATGCAGAGACCATTCCCTAAACCCCCATTGCTCCCAAGATGCAAACCTTAAACAGCAGTCACTCTCACGCTCTGCTCTGCTCTGTTATTGGAGTCACAACATCAAGTCGAAGTAATCTTGATTATGTCATAGCTTGTTAGTGTCAACCCTGCCCGGGACCAAACTGTCACCAGGCCTTTGTTTTGCAGGCTGCAGGAGATGATGTGTTAAAAAATAGCTTCTGTCTGTAAATATGATGATGTGATGAAAGGGGAAACTGAGACATATGTTAAAAGCATCAGACGTTGTCAATGTGTGAAATAGTTGATATGATGGAGAGCAGAGGCAGCTGGCAGAGCTGGATCTTAAGTATGTTAACATAGATTCATGAAAGAACCTCTGCAGCCTTAAAGGGAGAGTTTGGATTATTTGGGAAAAATGGAAAAGGAGTTTTATGGGGTACTTATCCATAATCAGTGTATTACCTACAGTAGATTTCAGGCAGCACGCCCACAGTTTAGAGAAGCAGCAACATTGTAGGAGGCTAAGCAATGTACTGCTGTGTACAGGGTAAAAAAAAATCAATATCACTTTCAATGTACACTATATTTAGAATATTTTCACTGCTTGACCTTGCTGTCACACACCTTTAAAGATGGGAAACCGCTGTTATATAAGCCACATATCACTCTTTCCACAGCAGCCCAGATTTCTTTGACATTTTACCTCGCAGAACACAAGAGTTGCTGGTCTACCACTGCCTGCACCTGCTAGTTTGTTTGTGTTATTGTGTGATTTTGGTGTTAGTGGTGAGCGATATGGCCCTAAAATAGTTTCAGGTGATTTCAGGGTATGCTGCGCTAACAATGTTCTTGAAAATATGACGAAATACTGTAAAATGTTTTCAGGGAGCACTCCTAACAGGATTTAAGGTTCTCCTTGTACTAAGTGGTTTCTGCTTGAGGTGGTGAAATTAATGTGTTTTATTGCGCCTTTTTGGTGTTACAGTCACAAACTTCTTACATATTACTGTGGTGTATTGTAGCTCTGATCTTTTATAACCATACCTGTTGCTCCCCTTTCTGGAACTAACTTCCACTGTAGAGTCAGTAGCAATGTTGCTTTTGGCTTCAGCCACGTTTGTTGTTGCTGGGTTTATAAAATATGTGTTGTTGTTTTTTTAAATCATGACGAAATTATAACAATATATCGTGAAAGATGCAAAATGGCACACTCCTGTTTAGTGTTTTAAAAGGTTAGTTCAAATTCACCAAAGTCACACAACACAAACCCTACTAGGACAAAGTTGTTGCAGTAGTTGCAATGTAATTTTTGCAATGTTATACATTGCTGGAACTTCAAATGTAATGTTGTGGCACCCTACCAAAGCAAATGAACGATAAAAGCACGTTATTTGAAACACTGCCGACATGTTGTCCAGGATCACTTTATATTGCCTGGATGTCACATGCAACCTCTAACGTCACCATGTCATAAATGAACAAACGTCATACTGTGTTTGTAGGGAACTGAGTGACCGAGGCAGCTGTAGACCAACAACTCTTGTGTTCTGTGAAGGGAAATCACTGCTTTTGTCAGTGGAGTCTGGTTGGTTTGGAGAGAGTAACATTTGGCTTATATAACAGTGGTTTCCTATTAGAAAAGGCTGTCTGATAGCAAGGTTAAGTGGAGAAAATATTCTAAATTAATTTTACACTTGCATTTCCTACACCGATACTCCCAACTGAGTACGTGTCGACCACCATCCACTGTAGGTATAACACTGACTATGGATAAGTACCTCATATGACAGCACTTCAAATAATCCGAGCTATCCCTTTAAGATGATGCAAGGACTTTTATTCATGTGTCAAATTTGTTTTTATTTGGCACAGAGTGTCAGTGGTTTTATACAAAGCTCTGGTTCTGAATGAAAAAAAGTCTGCAGTCATATCACTTCCACTGTCTGAATTGTGAAGAAGATGTGCTTTTGTTTATGTGCCCACAGTGGGCACAAAGGATTTTTTTATTATTATTATTGTAATCTCCTTTGAAACACTGTTAAACACTGGCAATCTTGTGCACTTCAACAGAGTTGCTGCCATAGGCGTTAAGCTGCACGAGCTCATCTCGAAAACAGCAGTAATTAATATATGAGTTTATAGCATCGGTACGGTCCATGAGGCAAGCATGCAGGCAGAGGACGACGCTTATGTAATGAACTACCTCCGCTCTGCTTTCCGCCTCGCAGTTGAAATGAGCCGGCTGAGTGAAAGAAGAGGATATTAAAACGCACTGTCTAATGTATTCATAAGATATTCAAATGCAGGGCACGGTGGCGACTGGCTTCTGGATCAGTTAGCTTTACAGGAGAAGGTGTTCGGGGTCACTAACACATTTTCTAATATTGCAAAATGAATGCACAAATGCCTTCCCAAACAGTCTCTTTAAGAGCGGCAGAACAATTATACAATTTTCCGCCGCGCTAAGCCCCACAGGTATGTTAAAAGTCTGAGAGTGGCTGACTGCTCCTGGTCTCCATGATATCAAGTCAGTCATTAATGGCTGTCACACAGTGCCGCCTGAGTGATCGGCGGGGGAGGCGGAGGAGAATTAACGCTCAGCTCTGGTTTTCATTCACAGTCCTGAGAAATCCAGACCGTTTCTGAAATTCACCTTCCCGGGATGATCACCTTTTAGCCCGCGGAACACGGCGTCTGCTAATGCCGTTCACTGATCTCATGATCTCTGTGGAAGCGCCGGGGCCCCAGCTCTTTCTGTCATCCGTAGCAGGGAGGACCGGGGCGGGGCCGGGCTGAGTCATTGCTACTACAGCCGCGGGGCCAAAGGGGGGTAAATGGGGCAGATCCGGTGCCTGAGCCTGCGTCACACTCTGGAGGGAGAAGAAGCTGTGTGGGAAAGTAGCTCATCACGCTGCACGCTGGCTCTGTGGCTCAGCCAATATCTCTGCTGCCGCTTCAAAAGCATGTGTCTCTGGCAAGTGTGCGGTTTTTAGAAATGAAGATTGCTTCCTCATTTTTGTAGATTAGCACAAGGGGAACAAAACTCGTACGTACATGTGTGACATTTCAGGCTTGTTGGAGGCAGAAAAAGACCAAAAACAAGCGATATGAAGCGGTGTACAGCATGTTTTGTCTACAAAGGGATACAGATTAGTTGGATTTGGATTGTATCACCAGCAGCGTTGCAGGGGTGAATCAATGTGTTTGCTTTTGTACTTCTTTCTTAAAAACAGCATGTGGCTCCTTTTCTTTCTTATTAATTGATTTTTCAAAAGAGAAGTAGAGAAAAAGTAAAAATCCCAAAGCATCTCAGCAGACAACAAAAGATGTACTTAATGGTCCCGAAGGAAATTTGTGTTTGATGCAGCCTGTTGGATAACCTTTAGTCACTGTTGGACGAGCTACTTGGAAAGTGTAGTGAGCTGAACTAACAGCAGCTCTACATTAAATGAAGCTTCACTACACTGAAGCTGCCCTCCAGAGAAATGTAGCAAGTTAATCTACACAAACACGGAAAATGCAGTTTGCCTACATCAAAACTATTTATTACATTGAACAAACTTTAGGCCCACTCTGTACAAGTAGCTATATCTACAGATTTTTCAAGCAAATTAAATCGTACTTAGATTTTTTTTTTTAGTCCTACATTTTTGTTTGTGTTTGTCTTTTGGACTCCTCTACCTCCCCATGCTTAGTTTTATTGATTTTATACCAAATGATTGTAAAGAAAATGTTAGCTAGCTTGTGATTAGCTGTTGAAAAGTTTCTAGCTAGTGTTTGCAGACTGCACCGAGAAGACTGCGAGTTAGCTCGGTTAGCGATGGTTGCGTTAGCTTATTCCGGGAGTCACCTGAATGCGTCGACGTCTTGGAAGTTGTATTTGCTGAGCTTGAGCTTCAGAAATGTTTGGGAAAATGTAGCTCATGTAGATGCTACCACAACATTTGGTTAAGAAAAACGTGACACTACGTCCAGGCTATACGTGGTTAAACTACTATAACCCAACCCCGCCTTAGTCATAAGCAGCTGAATTGCTGTTCAATCATTTGGTCCCTGTGTCACATTTTAAAGCATCATTGACAGAGTTTAATTTAAATTTAAAGGTAGAATCAGTAGCTTTTGTCTGAGCTGTTCCAAAATGCACCAGAAGCATAGTTGTTACAGCATCCTGAGCAGCAAAATAATGAGAAATACAGGCAAAGGGCTGCAGGGTGTCTGCAGATACAGACACCACCACACACTTCTCATGGGTCATAAGTGATTATTGAAAGAGATTATCTTTATATACACTGATTTTTAGAAAAATGTTACATGTTATACACTTTAGTCCCAAATTAAGGATTCTAACAGATAAAACACTCGCCCAGTTTGGATTATAAGCGCAGAAACAGACCACTGGGCCAGTATGAAAGTAAATATATCTGTTTACCAAAGTGCAAGAGTTCCTAACAGTGTAAATATACAGTCTATCCTGAAGTGGTTCCTCTATGCACATGCAGGGGAGAAAAAGGCATCTGCAGGGGATGAAAGCAAATGTCAGATTAAAGCAGTAAACACAGACAAGAAGCATCATTGAGTGCCCATAAACCCGAACCAGATCTAGGATCGGGAAGAGAAAGGTCCATATTTCAAGGACGCCGTCTGGGCAGAGAAAGCAGCCAAATTGGATGAAGTTAAGCTGCACTAACTGCTTGTTGTGACTCGGGAGAGAAAACTCAATCGTCCCTTTGACCGGCCGACTGCGCGGAGAAAGGATACATTGTTCCTGTGTTTTGGGTGGATTATGAGGGGACATGTCACAACAGCAGGTTTTTGACAAGGTCTTGGGTGTCCGCTGTCGTGAGCATTACTGTCAGGAATGCCGATGAGGCCTAATGAGGTTTTAATCCAGCCGGAGTCATTAGTGGCAGGTCATCTTAAAACAATCTAGGGTCAGGCTGCATTAAGGCTACAGAGGTCCACTCCCACTGGGTCACTGAGCATGGCACCGACACTTCAGCACTTCGGCAGCTTCTGCTAGTCCGGGGAAAGGCTTTTTGTCTCTCGTGGCCTGTATCAACAAATATAGGACATCTCTGTCCCTTGATCAGTGTTAAGACTTGCAGTTTTTGGAACATAATATGCTGCCAAGTGGTATGTCACTAGAGAAATATGAGCTTATTGTACTCTTCATTGTTCAGAAATTGCTCAAAATTACATGATCGACTAAATTCGTATCACTTAGGAACATTTTCTTCGGTGTAAGTTCATCATTCACCAGCTTTCATTCCATTTGAAAGCACTCCTCTGATCCGTGAAAGACCCCGGAAACAGAAATCAAAGTACGTCTTCTGACAAGTGGCTTCTGGAGTTCACGTCGTCCCCAGGATGGCTTTTCAAAACTTGCTAAGACGTGGTAATTAATATGTTTTGCCCCAAGAGCGCCATGAGTCATCAAGATTTCACGGTATGTTTACAGAAAGGATTTCTGGGCTGTTTACAGAGTGCAGATTTGCAGTAAGCATATTTTTTGAAAGCATCATCTCCTTGGGGTGAGGTTTAGTAGCCCAGAAAGCATGCCCTCTTTTTTTCCTCACCAGGGTCTTTAAGGAAAGTGCTGTGAAATGATGGTGATTACAATCAAGATGATGGTGATGGCGATGATGTGAAGGTAATGCAAGTTGTACCAAGAGCAGGAGGCACAGCTGCAGAACTAGTAGCAGTAGGAACACACTGCAAAAAAAAATCTTCCAAGCAACTTCTCAAGTCATTATGTCTATACTGAAAAAAATATGAAAAAATGCTTTTTACACGTCCGTATTTGTATACCTGGTGTGACAATAAATAGTTTGAATAATGAAAATCTTGAATCTTACATTACCTACATGGACGTAAGAAACATAGTTATTTTAGCCCAAAGCATGATCTTTTCCTCAACCCATCCAAGTAGTTTTCGTGCTTTTATTTTGAAAGTCAACCTGGACGTTGCATATTTATTATTACAAAGTTGGGAGCCGTGCACACGCAAGAAAGGTTGATGCTACAGCATCATAGTTTGAAGCATAGAGTGAATTATTTCTTTGTCTGGAGATAAAGTTTGTTTATAGTGATAATGAGTTAATTATTTTGTTATGTTGAGATAACAAAGTTTGTTTTCCCTCAATCACAGATTTATCATTTTGTTCTATCTGAGTATGTAATACTGTGTGGAAATGTAGGTGTACGTGTCTGAGCTCTGGGTAGCAGTAGTATGCCCTTATATTTTGTCTCAATATGAATGTGAGGAATCTGAATGACTAATTTGAACACTTTTTATCACCACAAGCTAATGTTTTGCACATATGACCTATTTAATGTTACTTTTTTTTAAAAAATCATTTTAACATAACAACTGTTATGTCTTGTTTGATGCAGCATTTTCCCTTTATCTGACAAATTTCTCCTGAGGGAGAAAAATAAAGTAACATTAACAGATTAATCATTTTGTTTTCTCTAGATAACAAAGCCCATTTTCCTGTAATCACACAACAATTATTTCATTATCTTGAGATAACAGAACTTGTTTTTCTGAGGATAATGGATAACTTATACTGCCATCTAGAGACAATGGCATTAAAAAAAAAAAATTAAAAAAATATAAAAAATATTTGCAACTACGGCCACTGTCGGCTTCCCTAAAAATACATTTCAAAAATCTATTGATACAGCTTTAACCGTAGCCAAAAGAACCTTTGTCTTCTCTTTAAATTACATTAGATATAATGTTCTATGTAGCACTCCCCTTTGATTTGCATGTAATTGTAAAAGTAGGTATAGTGCAGGGCTTCACCATTTGGTAAAAAAGTCATATTTCAATTATTCTGACTGAAATTGCGATGTGTGTTATACAATACAATTAGTGTAAATGATCTGTTTTGCATGAAAATGTTCATGTTCACTGAAAAAAACAAAATAAAATGATGATGATGTGATATTTATTGAGGTCTGTACCGAACAAACATGTTTTCTTTCATGTGGAGAACAAGATTTTGAGGCCAGGTCATCTCTGCAGCTCTACAGCACCTCGTTATAATGACGTTTTCTCAAATTTATCCTTTGTAAAAGATTTAAAACTGTGATTTGGATTTTGCACTTGGCCATATTGCGATTTTATTGCATTTGTGATTAATTGTGCAGCCCTTGTATAGCAGCAGCTGTCACAGGAGTAGGTGAAGCAGCACCGGCACTAGTTGTAGTAATATTAGTCGCAGTAAGAGGAGCACGAGCAGTGGCAGTAGCCGTGGCATCATTAGTAGATCTAAATCAGAAGAACAGCACAGAACAGGAAGAGTAGCAGCAGCTACATCAGTAGCAGAAGTTTTTGCAGCAGCAGCATTATTAATGGTTACAGCAAATGATGGAGCGTTTGCTGAGACATTACAGAACACCGATGCAGGTTTAAGCTCCATCTATACAAGGTTGTTAATGACAACTAAAAATATAACTGTCTGTGTGTATGTGCGCTGTTTAGCAAATCTAAATGTGGTAGCACTTAATCCAGGCAGTCAGACACTTAAAATGAGTCATGCAAAGAGCTGGAGATAATTGGTGTGCATAAGACTGGTGTCAGAAGGTTACAGGTACACCCCTCTGCCTCAGAGAGGCTTTCTGAATACTTCTGTCGTCGGGGAGAGGAAGTGCCTGCTTGTTCTGCTGGAAACGTTGGAATTAATTGAACCAAATTGTCATTCATAATCTCAATGTTGCACTTTTCCAGTGGCTGGTGGGGTTGGGGGGTGGGGTGCTATCTGCCACTGTTCGACTGTAATTGAAATTTTGATCATGAGGTGTAAACATTCCGAAGCGTCCCTGTGAATATTCGTCAGGCTCGCAAGGGGCCACCGCGGAGGAGCCGGCGCGGCTGATTAGCGGCCGGCTGTATGCATGTGCGTGCAGAGAGGGTTTGCCCTCCACTTATTGACATGTTCTTGTCCAAACAGCTCCGTCCCAAGTCAGCGAGGTCATCAAGGAGAAGGTGCAGCAGCGCAGCATCCAGCTCTCCTGGCAGGAGCCGCACCAGCCCAACGGCGTCATCACGGAATATGAAATCAAATACTACGAAAAAGTGAGTTTTACAGCACGCTTGTTTGCCTCCCTGTCTCTTTCTCTTTCTCAAACCCTCTCCCCTTCCATCTCTCACATCACATTCACTTCTGCAGACTCTTCATTTTGTATTCTATCTGCATGCTGCTGTGAGTGGAATTCACAAGAATCTGCAAGTACCTTCTTTGTCTCATAATTGCAATAATGAATGAGATGCTCATAAGATTTTAATCAGGCTGTAGTCCTTCACAGCCGCCCCCCACGCACATGTTAGCACACACACAATCGGCGGCTGCCGCACTGCCAGAATTAGCAATCTGTTACAGTTATCTCCTTTCCCCTTCCACATAGATTACACCGCTGCTTTCCCTGTGTTTCAAGTCTGAACACATCAGCTTTTTACGGTGAGGTTTAATGGAGCGAATTTAACCCAGCAAATCAAAGGCGGGGTGGCGGAGCTCTGATGCCAGTCCCGCTGGCCGCAGCCCCTCACAAACACTGACGAATCAGTCTCCTGTGTCACGTACTGTGGCTGTGGTCTGCCCAGCTGTAAAAGTGGAAAATTGGAAACAACAACTACACCCCTAACAGACCCTGGCATTCCATTTGGGCTTTTGCCGAGCAAAACATTTACAGATCAACAACAAAGTACACAATGCGTGCAGCCTGTGCATCCAAATGGATTCCTTGATGGAGAAGATTTCATGTGTGTTTATGTTAGAGGCGGGCGATATGGCCATGAAATGATATCACAATCTATTTAATCGCAATCACAAACCACTATCTAAATTGCAATCTTTTTTCTCAGTTTTGAAATGCCCTGCAGACCACAGGCAGACCTGAAACAGCCTATGAATTTCCCCATTTGCACTATTAAAACACAATATTGCATTTAAGATACTAACATGTTTCAAAATAGTGATTAAAAACTGAATTTGAAGTTATAAACAGAAGCCAATAGATAACAGAATCACAGAAGAACACTATTCAATCGCTCTCAACTCAATTGACTCCTCCTAAGTCCCGCCCCTTTTTGGCCGAGCAAGCTTGGTGCCTCGGTCAACTGTCCTGTTCCTGTTTCCTGCTTGGCTGTCTCTTGGATATAAAACCAGGTTGTGTAAAAGTGAATTCACATCTTAAAGGGACAGTTCACCCAAAAATGAAAATTCAGTCATCATCTACTCACCTTCATACTGATTGAAGCTCATGTTTAGTTTTTTAGTCCACAAAACACTGCTGGAGTTTCACAGGAAAACATTGTTGAAGAATCTCCCAAACAATGGAAGTAAATGGTGACCAGTTTTCAAATGTAAGAAAGAAAAAAAAGCAACAGAACAAAAACATAAAATGTCTCCATACTGCTCGTCTGGTGTAATCCAAGTCTCCTAAAGCCCCAACATGCCAAGTTGGCTAATAAAATGTTATTTACACCATGTTTTCAGCCTGAATCTTCACTGTAGATCTTTAGCTTGGAGCCACGTTCATGTGCACATGCACACTGTCTGAACTAGGTGTGTGTGTTGTGATGGTGTGCAAACGGCATGTCAGAGCTTTAGGAGACTTGGATTATGCCAGACAAGCAGTATGGAGGCATTTTACATTTTTTTCCAGTCAGTTTTTACGTTTCAAAAGCAGTGTTTTGTGGACTAACTAAATAAACCTGACCCTCAGTCGGCATGACGGTGAGTAGATAATGACTGAAATTTTATTTTTGGGTGAACTATCCCTTTAAGTTAGCTACTGTTGGCAAAATGCTAGCTAATTCACAGCTAATCCACATTAATCATTAGCTAACTCGTTAGTTAGTGCTTTGCCCTCTTACGTCACTTTGACAGGAAAAGGAGAAAGTTGACCGAGTACTAAGTTTGCTTAACTGTTATTGTCATTTTCACCACACTGATTCCATCAGTTTACTGCAGAATTTGTATTTTCAAAAGTAACACAGATTACTACGACAGCATATTATAGCCACTGTAGGTATATTTGAGTTTTTTGTGTAAATTCACCATTTTAATCTTGAAAATTGTGAGATTTTTCTCTGATATTACCCTCCTCCCCAGACTCTAATACACTGTTGTAAATTCCCCTAACTTCTCACTTCCATTTTCTTCAACCATTTGTTTCAATTACTGTTAAGTTACTGTCATGAAACATTTCAAGTCTACAATGAAAAGGTGTGATTTTCTCCTATGAACCCTATAGAAGGCTGTTAATGTGAAACATCTGTACAGGAAGTTCTACTGAGAGTAGTTTAACTTAAATTGTGAATAAAACAGTTTTTCTTAGAAAACAGAAACTCCCAGCAACAGAGAGCTGAGCGTGACATGTTTGCTGTACTGACGGAATCAGTGCACTTCGCACTAAATTTATCAGGACAGCAGGTAAACATGGAGGAAGTGTTGAGGCTGCAGCAACAGCAAACTAAAACAGGAGCAGATCAAAATGCAGGGAAATGTCTGTGCAAAATGATAAATGAAGGTCTGTTTTAGTAAGCTATACACTATTTTAGAGCTCATGATATATGTATTGAAAATGAAAATGACCTCCTAAATTTGAATGGTTTCATCTTAAATTACCACAGTGTGGATGAAACTTTGTTAAATCAAATTTATTCCATTTACAAAGAGCAGGTAATTACATCGTCTGAAGTATATCTGCAGTATTTTGGAAGCAGACGTTCAGATAGCAACACTTCAATGAGACTCAGTTATAAACCAGACTTTCACACAGCAGTTGGATGTGTTTCTTTTTTTTGCCCTGATGGTGAAAATGTCATTCTTTTGAGTGAAAGATGATTTATGTCTCGTGCAGGATCAGAAGGACCGGATCTACTCCACAGTCAGGTCCAAGTCCACGTCAGCCACAGTCAGCAACCTGAAGCCCAGCACGGCCTACGTGTTCCAGATCAGGGCCTTCACAGAGGCCGGGTACGGCACCTACGGGCCCAGATTAGAGATCACCACCAAGGAGGAGGCCACAGGTAGGAATTATATACAAGAACACACACTTTTTCAATCACCACTGCTCTAATTGTGCATTATATGTTTTATCAGTCATATGGATGTGAATGTATATGAATAAATGACAGAAAATAGGCTCTGAGCAGATGCAAAGAGTGCAGAAATATTTGTATTTATCTCCCATTTCATACAAATCTATTATGTTAACTATTGACACTGACACTTTTTGTCCAATATTTAAAGAAAAATAGTGCAATATGCCCGACTGATACTGGATTTTTGGGGCCGATGTTGATACAATAGGGAGGAAATAATTTCCAATATCAACATATAAGAAGGATCAAATAAACATAAAATGCTGCATATAACACTAAAACTATATATATATATTAAAACACTCAGCATTATTACATTTTTATATATACACATATCGGACAGCATAGACAGATATAGCTGTGAGAGGCCAATATCGACTGATATTATCAGTCGATAATATCTGTCAATATTATTGGACAATTTTTGACTTTTAACAGCTATATAATATTGTCTGATTGATTTATCAGTTGGAACTCTATTTGTTTTTTTTAAATGTACACATATATATGAACACATGTATATGCGTATATATGTGTGTGTAAACATATGAAGTGGGGCATGGCAATAGAAAACAGAAAAAGAGACAATATCAATGCGTTCCAGAAACGTTTGACACTTCGTAGAAACTTCCTTTATTAGCTTTTGAATTACAGCGCTAATAGTATATTGTCTTATTACTTTAATTTGTACATATGATCTTAATCTGTGAAAAATAAGTCATCTTTAAATGAAACCTGTATG